>JAVIXY010000327.1:0-27989 GCA_033030565.1 Fusarium nematophilum | reverse complement strand
TATTAGATCAAATGAAATAGAAATGGGGGGTGATAGCCCGTAGGTCATTGCCGTGATATAGGTCCTGACCTTATTAGTCCTTATCTTCCTCGTCCTCTGAATCTACGCCCGTGTAACTATAGTGAAGTCGTTTGGACCTGACGATTATGTCTACGGTATATCTTTTGTTAGTAAAGTCCTGGATACCTTGAAAATGTTTCTATTATCTATAGTTTGCCTTTTGAAAGACTGCGCTACCTGGGGAGACGCTCTCTAATCGGTCAAAAATGTCAGATATTCCTACTTATCTACATCATCTTTATAAACATCTCCGCCTTAAACGGATTTAGCCGGGATATTTCCGACATCCCTGATACTGGGAAACGGGCCAAGGCGATCCTCTGCGAGTATATCGGCCAGATATTTAACGTCGTGGGCATAGCTCTTACTAAATGGTCACTTAGGCGCTTCCTCCTGCGGATCGTTTAGTAGCCCTGGCAAAGGATTGCTATCTGGGCCTCCATATTGCTTCTTATGGGCGCCGCCATCTCATGTATGTTCTGCTTCTAGCTTTAATGCTCATCCGATTGCGTTTTTTTGGGATTCGGCAATTCCTGGTGGTGGCGAATGTCAGCTCAACGTCTTACCAATCTACCTCATTCTTGGAAGTAAGTCTATATCCTCAGATATCTATGGTATCTATTATTTCTATTATTTCTATATGCATTTAGCTATGGCATTGGCAAGCAGGCTAATGAGGTGTGTTACTAGCACTTTCCGTCCTAGTTGACTTCTTCGCTATCTTCCCCTAGTTCTTTATGTGGAACTTCTATATGAACCAATGAGAAAAATTTATTATTCTTGCTAGCATGAGCTTAGGCATTATATGAGTGACGTTGATTATTCTGTTTCTGCAACCTATATAGTAGTGGAAAACTGACCAGCGATAGCGCTGGGGGCTTCAGTATTAAACGAGCAAGTGAGATCCCTCGCCTTCGGGCTGAGAACTACCTGAGTATAAAACTTCTTTACTTTGACCCTTTGTCGTTCTCGATAGTGACGCATATACTCCTTAATATAGAGAACTCTATCGGAATTATTATCTAGGGTGCTGCCGAAATGGCTATCACTATGGTATATATTAGTATCCTAATCTGCCGCCCTCTTTATAAGAAGTATCTCGAAAAGCAGACTTCTAAAGACGATAGCAAGCATAAAGGAAGTAGCGGGAGAGGATATCAACTTAATTCCTTTAGATGCAATAAACCGAGTTATAAAAACCGCACGCAGATAGGTAATACCTCTATGACTAATAAAGGATAAGGCATTATATTAGGTAAGAGCCTGGCACCTAATAGCCCCTATATAGCGGCATATTTTATTAGAGGAAGATTTCCACTAGATAATGGGAGCGAAGAGGAGATTCTAGGCCTGGACTTCGAGGCGAATCAGCAAAGAAGGCCTGGCGAGGATAGTCCAGGCAAGGGGATTCTTATAACTGAGGAGTACGGAGGAAGACTTCAAAAGTCTTTGCCCAAGCTACTTAACGCCACATCCCGTGATCCTGGTCAGGTACCTAAGGTTTCTAATGCTGCAGAAGGAGCGCCTTGAAATCTCGCTATAGCTTTAAGGGCTTTAAAAGGTATTGCTTTTTTATTACTTATTAAAGGCCTATATAATTAACTAGCGTTTAGGGGTATTAAAGTAGATTAAAGTATCCCTTATATTTCCCTAACTTATGGCGTTTTATTTGCTTTTTCATGACTTCTCGTGGGCAAGAACTTTTAAAGTCTTCCTCTGTACCAAGTCACGACTTTTGGTGCAGACCGTCGGGGTGAATAAGGCATGAGTTGCATTCTGTGCCTGATTATATATTCCGTTCATGTACCAAAATTGTCCCTGAAGGCATGCAAAGAAACAAGTACCGGTACGCATTTCAATGCAGCCTGAAATGCCGAACTTTGCGGGGTAATATTCCGATACGCCCGATGCCTGTCAATTCTTAACTGAACTCCTCCACTCTCTTTAAAGCTCCAACCCCCGCGATTTCCGTGGCTTCTCCGTCGCTCCCCGTGTCATTTTCATTGCCTGGGTCTGCACCAGAACCAAGTAAACGCCCAACAATGCCAGCAGATGTCCATGGCAGTGCCGATGAGCGGCCGCACAAACGAGCAAAGAGAGGCAAATACATTATGAGAGCGTGGTACGAATGCCCACATACCCGCAGGAATCTTGTCATGGCTTTAAGCAGAAGCTTACGGACCTTGTGAAGCTTGGAGTGCCAGAAGCGCAAGATCCGCGTAAGGCAAATTCCGATGCCACCACCACAGGATTGGCATTGCTAATGGAAGCAGTGCGACGGCGGCAAGCCTTGCTTGTCTTGCGTCTCGAGAAATAGGGACTGCATTACTAGCAGACGACGGGACGATCCCCACGCGGGCGACTACGCGACTGGCCACGCCCTTATGCTGGGAGCAGAGCCACGGGTAATTCATGCAGAACCGCAAGTAATGTAAACTGCTTACCGGCGCCCCATACTAAGAATACTAGTGTCTTGATCGACGAAATATTGGTGCGCATTGGCCGCATCGAGACCCAGATGAAAACCGTCGCCGGCCATCTGGCTGGACGTTCGGCGGAGGACACGGAGCCGGGCGACAACACGACCACGGATGATCATGAACACTCTGGATCTTATGTCAATGTCGAGGACGAGGATAGCCATACCTTCGTCGGCGAAGCGTGCAGTATACATTCGCTTAGGCTGGCCGAAGCCAAGCTCGATCAACTCGGTGTGCCGATTCGCTCCGACAGTCCGCTGCCTCCAGCCCGGCCATTGACCCCGATGCTGAGTGCTGTTTCTGCTCCGAATCTAGATAGGGAGACAAGAGGCTGGCTTCGTACGATTCTCCGGTCCCACGGCGTTGTCCCGGACAAAAGACAGTGGGATGTGTTTTCTCGTGTCTATCTGGACGAGATCCATGGCATCTATCCACTCCTACATCCACCAACGGTGCGACAGACTTACGATTACCTATGGGAGAGATCATTCTTAGTTTTGCCCACCGAGCTGGAGAAGGACGGCCAGAGTAGGGTGTCAATCGCAATCGTCTTCCTTTGTGTTGCCCTCGGCCGCTGTTTGGCCTCCAGTAGGACCTCTGATGCGGACGTTGCCCAATCCGCGGGCTGGAGTCTGTATTCTGTCGCTATGCATCTCCTGCACCGCTTTCTCGACATGACACAAGACCACCCCATGACTCTGAATGGTCTCCAGGCTTACGGTTTGATGGAAAGTCCTTTCTTTCTTTAGTAGGCGTGTGTTTGTGTCTGTGTAGTTGCGAGAGAGAGGATGAGAGGGCGGAGAGAGAGTGTGTCTGTGTTTCTTTGCATCCTCCTAGTTAACGCCTCTGGCATTGTTCGTGCATCCTCATGCTAACAGCATACCAGGTAATATATCTTTTCAGGCTCGACGCCAAAGAAAAGGCAGACCGGGCCCTTGCGAACGCGATTTCGAGTGCGCATGTCCTAGGACTGCATCGCAAGGCAACATATGCACAAATGCGTATTTTTCAAAACGAGATGTTCGCTCGAATGTGGTGGTGTCTGTATGCCTTTGACCGACGCTTGTCGCTGGGCTCGGGCCGGCCTCCTATTATCCAGGACACTGATTATGATACTCAGACTCCTCGAAACCTCGGCGATGAGTGGTTGGAGCAGCATAAATCGACCCGGGCCACTGCTGCTGAACTTGAGGACGAGATCGAGGCTGAAATCTTGATCGCTCGCAGCACTCCCATACCGTACCTGGGAGCAACAATCTCATTCTCAAAGGTTTGCGGTGACGTCTGGAAGGCCGTCTACGGGTTGCACGGGGGAAATCGTAGTACCCCGGGCATTGTTCACGATTATCTCGACCTCCTGCTTGAGAATTGGAGGCAGAGTCTTCCACCTCGCCTGAGGTACGAAGCCGACATGCCGTACGAGGATCAATTCTCCGGTCTTGAATGGTGGCAAGTCAAGGAATGCCTTTTCAGTCACATGGTACGTACGGTTGGGGCCGATCCAAGGCCTGGGCTGACCTTTACTGCGCAGCGATACATGTTCCTCAAGCTGCAGATTAGGAGGCCCGTAGCAGCATCGACTGGCTCGGCTACGACAACCCATGAGGGCATCGCCAACGAGTCCGCCCGAGCACAGCTTGCCTGCAAAATTATTCGGTTTTTCCAAGAGATACCGGAAGAGTATCCAAAATATGTCTTCTCACTCATGGACTACATGATGAGCGCAACCATAGTGCTAGTTGCGATAGTCGTCCAGAACGCCGGGTTCAAGGATAGGTATCGGAGCGTCACCGTGGCTGCAGTTCAAAGCATAGCACTTTACTGCCGCAAAACATGGGTCAGTGGCAAGACGATCCGGGTCATCTCCAGGTTGGACAGGATGGTTCGAAATACCTTTGGTCCTTCAGCAGGCGGAGAGTTGCACAACAGGGCGAAGCATCGCAGCGGCAAGGAGCGCTTGACGCGTGAAGGATACGTTGAAGATAAGGGGGAGACCGCCGAGACCGAAACGACTACCACGTCTTCTGCTCGAGCAGTGGCGCGAGCCCTCGAGGAGCATCATCCACCTGAACCATGGCCGGCAAGGCCGGGCCCGGGCCGAGGTTGTACCAACCCATCAGCCACGGAAAATCCTTGGTCAGAATCTGACGAAGCTCCTTCGGCAAGACTGGACCCAAGTCTACCGTTGCCAGAGAACAGAAACTCGACAGCAACATCGACAGCCTCTTTACAAGGTACGCCACGGCCGTTGATAAGTCCGCCGGATACGACGTTGTACGGTCTGGAAACGCCCCAACTGTGGCCATCGGAGACGGCCCGTAATGATTTCGATGATCTTCTGAGCTTGGCTACGGCCGATTTCGATTTTGAGCAAGCATTCAGTGGGCCATCCCACTTGAAGTTTGGCACCGTCCCTGGATCCGATCCAGCCAGCTTCGATATTTGGGAGAGCCGATGATGTTAAGCAGTATTAACAGCAATTGATCATGACATAAACCTTCACCCGTATTTGCTATCCACTACAGTATGTGACTCTTCACCTATGCCGTATTACCCTACCCATGTAAGCCCAGCACAACCGGCATACCCGTTGGGAGACAACTCCTTCTCACTACTCAACCAGGCCTCCATGGAGTGTGCGGCCTGGCTTTTGGGGCTGGCGCTAAGCAACGTGACGTTGCAGGCGTGTTCCGAGAACGTCCGTCCGGGAATTCGGTTCGGACTTATCGCCATATCGCGACGTCATTGCTCGGAGGACGCTCCGTGGAATTCCTCCCGTTGATGTTGTCCGTCGCCTTTCGGCGTTGATTCCGCGGAGTGTTGGCACACCGAAAGACTGCCAAAGTGCACCGATAGAGTGATTCTTGTCACGCCGCCCTGAGCAGCGGTTCGATGCTTGAAGACCCAAATATCAACGGGCAGCTGGGTTGTGTTCATGATGATTGCGCACAGCTAACACAATCTGCCTACTCCCTTGCCTCGTTTCCATCTTGCAAAGTCGATTTACTCTCTACTCCCTTTTCAATATCGTCATTCTCATCAGTCTTGGTCATGTCTCCTCCACCGCCTAGAGTAGCGTTTGTTACCGGCTGTAACGGCGTGAGCGGAAACGCCATCGTCGAGTTCCTTATACGCCAGCCGAAGATAGAATGGCGAGTGACTAACTTATACAGAGGCGAATTTACAGAGATGAGCTGATCGTTCGCATTGCAGGTCGCGCATCATCGTCACCTCGAGGACGCAGCCAAAAGTCTTTTGGCAGGACCCGCGGGTTGAGTTTGTCGCCATCGATTTTCTCGCTCCTCTCGAAGATACCGTCACCAAGATGCAAACCCTGTGCGAGGATGTGACTCACGCATACTTCACATCCTACGCTCACACGGATGAACTAGCAAAGCTGGGGGAGCTCAACGTCCCCCTGTTTGAGAATTTCCTGCTTGCTATTGACAGAGTGGCACATTCGCTGCAACGGGTCTGCTTGCAGACAGGAGGCAAGGTGTGCACTTTTCTATATTCTCAAAGCGCGCGTCCTTCAGCTACGCTGACACGTCTAATGACAGCATTACGGCCATCATCTGGGGCCCTCACCCTGCCCTGCTCGTGAAACTGCGCCCCGTGGAAAGGACCACCCTTCCAACTTTTACTATCGTCAGGAAGACGCCCTGTTCCAACTTAAAGCCCACCGATCCTGGTCCTGGAACGTCATCCGGCCTGGTGGCATCGTGGGCTTTACACCTGGCAGTAAGTAGAACAGACTTGATGGATGAAAGACATCTGACAGAGACGGGCCGTGTTAGAGAATGGCATGTCCGAGGCCCTCACTCTAGCGCTCTATTTGCTCATCAGTAAGGAATTGGGAGAGGTCCCCAAGTTTCCTGGCAACGAGTATTTCTACAACGCTGTAGATGATGACTCGTATGCCCCTAGCCTGGCAGACATGACGATTTGGGCGACTAGTCACGAGCACACAAAGAACGAGGCATTCAACCACGCAAATGGGGATACCTATGTGTGGAAATACCACTATGCCAGCATCTGTGAATATTTTGGCATTGATGTTAGTTACCCTTCGCTCTAGAGCACGACGGAGAGGAGCTAACGCGAGCAGATTCCGGAGCAGACAGAATGGCCCGCTGTGCACGACGATGGAAGGCTTGTCACCCAGGTTGTGTTGGGAGAATGGGCCAAAGACAAGAAGTTGGTGTGGGAAAGACTGTGTGACAAATATGGAGGCAATAGAGAAGCCTTTGACTGGGGCACCTGGAGCTTCTTCGACTGGGCCACTGGGAAAACATGGCCTACAATCATGTCTATTTCCAAAGCACGGAAGTTTGGATGGAATAGATACGACGATACCCTTGCGAGCTGGATTGAGACTTTCAAGGCTTTCGAAAATGCTAGCATCTTCCCTTCAAGGAAGTTGATGGCTGCGGACACCACGGCGGCTCAGAGCCTCATGAAAGAAACAGACGGGCTGGTGAACGGCGTAAAGGCCTAGAAGGTACTCCGATGTCCATAGCTTCGTGTATTATTGGTTCCACTTGAAAGGTCGTTGGCCTCATTTGTTTTTCTCTTTACCTCCATCTCTAGAATCAATGTTCTGTGTTCCTACGTTGGCATACCTCCACAGCCTGAGTCTATCTAGGAGATGAGGATTACAACGCTTAAGATGCCAGTTCCGGCATTGTGGCACAACATTGTTCTCTTTTCTCGTTCCTGTCCTATCTTGATAGGATACCAGGTCGGCAAAAGATTTCACATGCGACAGGGAATAGCAAGACAGGCACAGTCATGCGGAACCAAATTCGGTGTGCATGTCGTCGGTCGGGTTGTCCACGTGACACATCTCGGATACCGGAATGGACCCCGAACCAGTTCCGCTGATCTCACCAAGGCGTACGGAGTTTTCAGCCATCTCCTCGGAGATGCTACGTAAAGCCCATAAACTTATAAACGATCCATGGTCAAATTGATACTAGTCAGAAATTGAACTACATTATATCGCTATTTCCAAATCTTCTCTGTATTCCATCATGTCTGACAAACCAGTCTCCGAACATGTTGACCCTGACCAGATTGAGAACGTCAAAGCCCTCCCAGACGGTGTCCGGAAAGAAGCAGGTCTGGTCTTGGACACTGAGGGCTTGGATGGCCAGCTCTCGCTCAAAGTAGCTTCTGACGGACATGTATGGCTCAAGTTCTACCCATTATTGAACGTCATTAACCCGTCCACTAGACCGTTCTTCTTCCGCAGCCCACAGATGATCCCAGCGATCCTTTGAATTGGTCCTGGTATCGAAAGCACCTTGTTCTTTTCACCATTGCGTGGTCAGCCATGTGTGCCGACTTTACTTCTGCAGCTGGATCGGCCGTCATTTTTCATCAGGCCGAACAATGGCATGTATCGCCGCCTAAAGCAAACCAGCCAAATGCAATCAACGTGCTGTTCAAGTAGGGGAAAACTCTCATGGATAGCCGAGTCTGTTCTCTGTCGCTTACAATATCCTACCAGCGGCATCGGCGGCCTCCTCTGGGTCCCGCTGAGCTCCATCTGGGGCCGAGCTCCAGTTCTCTTCTGGACAACGGTTGCAGGCTTAGCGGTCAACATCGGGACTGCAGTCGCCCCGAACTACAATACTTATTTCGCAATGCGGGCTCTATCTGGTCTCTTTTTGACAAGCGGTCAAACTATCTCCATTGCCTTGCTCAGAGATATATTCTTCTTCCACGAGCGTGCGCGGAAGGTCGGCCTTTGGGCAGCACTATACATCGCCTCGCCGTACTTGGGGCCATGCCTCGGGAATTTCGTCATCTATGAGACAAGTCACTGGCCAGATGTTTACTGGATGGGGGTGGGGGTGGTCAGCGCACAGCTGCTCCTCGTGATACTCTGCATAGACGAGACGTGGTATAACCGCGAGGTACCGCACTTCAACCAGCCTCGCAGACGACACGGATTTGGCAGCCGGATGACGCGTTTGATTGGTGCTTGGCAGCTCCGACACAGAGACTACCTTCAAGGAACCATGCCCGTCCTGCACAAACTCTTCACGACCATCACAAGACCTGCTTTTGCTCTGATCTGCTTTGCGTAGTCAGTTTCTCCTCCTTGGTTACAAGCACTTGCTCAGGAACTAACCTGTTATTCCAGCTTTCTCTGCTTCGCGTGGGCCATCGGCATCAACATTTCTTCTACGATCCTATTTTCCAGGCCCAAGGAGGTCGGGGGATATGGCTTTTCGACTAAGACGATTGGCTTCTTATATTTCACCACCTTTGTGGCTGTCTTCCTGGGCGAATTATTTGGCCACTACTTTAACGATTATATGGCTCACCGGTATGTCAAGAAACACCACGGTCTATATGAACCTGAGGTGCGCCTTTGGACCATATACATCTCTATTGCGTTCATGGTTCCAGCACTCATATTAGTCGGCCAGTCCTTCGCAAGGACGCTCCACTTCGCGGCCGTCATCATGGGCTGGGGTACCTACATCTTTGGCATAATGCTCATGTCTGTTTCCGCCACTGCGTACGGGCTTGACTCGTACCCGACTGTGCCAGCTGAGCTTGGTGGCTGGATCAACTTTGCGAGGACGGTCGGCGGCTTCAGCGTTGGCTACTACCAAGAGCCATGGCTGGAGCTTGTGGGCGCCGATGCAAGCTTTGGCACGCAGGCCGGGATAGTGGCTTTTGCTGTCGTCCCTGTGGCGCTTGCACATATCTACGGGGGCCACCTGAGGCAGAGGTTTGTCATAGATGGCTGATATCTCAGTCTTTTCTGTACCAAGGCCCGAAAGACGGCAGTTCTGGAGGAATCCGCCCTTGTAAGTAGGCGGCGCTATACCGCTAAAGCTATTTGTCGACCATCGTGGGAGGTATGCTCTGAAATATGTTTATAATAAGCCAATGTTTGTGTGTTTGGGCTTGATTAAATTGAGGGGCATTTGCGTGGTCTATACCCACAGCACGTCAATTTGTTCAAAAGGAAGCCTGCATCCCGATGCTGTGCACTCTTGGCCCCCCAGCCACCAGTCCTATCTATCTCCGACTGGTTGACATAGAGGCAATTTGCGACAGCTGGCTTCTGCGATTCCATTAACGCAGTCCCAGCTAGGGTTGAATGGCTTCGGTGACGTAACCCGAAGTGTACGTTCGTTCATTCTCGCAATCATGTTGGAACAAATATGAGCCTACGTAGATTCAAAAGCCAGTCCTCAGATGTCTACCTATCTAGTACACGGAGAAGGGTAGATCGCAGCGCTGCAGCTGGATCCTCGGGACGGCTGGTACTGCGCCAGGCAATATGCCTGTCTGGGCGAACCAGAAGCGCTCCACGATCACCCATCTCTCGGCGGCTCCTCCATTCACCGAACACATCGTCATAGACGCAACGATAGCCAACTCTATATACAGGCAGCTGAATCCCCAAATCCCGGCTAATCTGGGTGGCTGCAAGCTCCCAAGGCTTGCCACCAATACCCACAATCAGGCCAAAGTGACCATGTTGAAGGATGTCGAGTGTTGATATAAGCTGTCTCTCAAACTGCACCCACGCATGGGGCAGGTAAGCACCGGGGTGGGCTGTAGGCTCATAAAAGAGCACAGGGTCCCGGTGATGAGGTGGAAAGGGAGTACCGTCGTCAATCACTGCAGATGACTCTTTATACCGTTGTCCCATGTGCAAACCTATTGCGTTCGATCGACGGTTGCCAAGGGCAATTTGTTCCTCAAGTTTTTCGCGACGTTCTTCGGCATCCGGGCTGTCGGAGAATATCTCCTCCAAAGAAGCGTACCCTTGTTCCCTGGATCGTCCCTTGTTAAAACCCAGCACGCGCGCCATCTGGGTCTGCTCGTAGAGGGTCGTAATAGCATGGTCCACAACCTGCTTGCCAATAGGCTGTCGCTCTTGGTCATAGCTGTCGAGGAGGCCATCGCCAGCTTGCCCCTTCAGGACAAGGGACAGCTTCCACGCAAGGTTGTATGCATCCTGAACAGAGGTGTTGGTCCCGAGCCCGCTCGCGGGTGGGTGCCGGTGCGCCGCGTCGCCAGCAAGGAAGACACGTTGGCGGCGATATTCCTTGGCGACCATGTGGTTGACCTCCCATTTCCCAACATGCTTGACGCGGATTGGTAGCGAACTATCCTCCAGCCCCATCGCCTTTCGAGCATACTCAATAGTAGCTTGGTCAGACGTGTCGGGCTCTCCGTCTGCTGGGTCATACTGCCGAGTTAGAGTCCACTCGGTGTAGGGCCGCACGCAGAGGCAGTTCCCTGCGCTAACCCAGTTCTCGTTTCCTGGCTGCAAGAGCCAGTAGATGCAGGCAGGGCGGTAAGATGTATAGCGGGATAGATCAACCTCCAACCAGGCGGTCAGCATAGACATCAGACCGGGCCTGCCTCCAAACGGAAATCCCAGGTGCTTGGCTACAACGGATCGTGCTCCATCTGCACCAACCGCATAGCGAGCCCGGACCGTATACTGGGCTCCGGTTATCCGTTCTCGCACCCGAGCCACCACCTGCTGACGCTGTTCTGACTGCTCAATGTGGGCGAGTTCGTGATTAAACCGAACTTGAGCGCCGTTCTCGCGCGCCCGAACCAGCAAGACCGGCTCGAGGAGGTGCTGCGGCGAATTCTGCATCTCGCAGGGACTCGACTTTGCAAAGTCGGACAGCTGATGGTCGCCTGCGCCGTAACAGCGATACCGTCCAACTTCTACACCCGTGAGGCTTGTGGTCATGACTCCAGAACCCAGATTTTTCAGCGGGGTGGAAACTGCCTTGACCTGATCCTCGATGCCCATATCACGAAAGACTTCCATGGTTCGTTGGTTCGTGATATGCGCGCGGGGTGCAGGAGCCGTACCGCTGTGCTTCGCAATCGCCAGTGTTTTTATCCCAAACCCACTCAGCAGCGCTGCCAGACTAAGGCCGGTAACCCCAGCGCCTATAACAAGAACATCGGTGTCGAATTCAGCCATGGTCGAGGAGTTGAGATTTGTGTGAGGGGCCTAGCCTATTCCTTGACAAGATTAGTCGTGGTAGGGTGGAGTGCGTACGGAAGTAGAGGATGGCACCTACAGTTGTTTGAGAGGATTGCGGGTGCTTCACAATTCCTTCTGTCAAGTCCTGTACTGAAAAGACAAGGTGGTAATAGAGAGACAAGAGACTCCAAGTCACAGCTGAACAGATAAGGCTTAACAACGCAGAACACTTTACAGTGCCAGTCGTGATACAGCGAGATTATCGAAACACAGTACGTGTATTCCATTCTTTGTTACTTATACTAAATGTTAGACATTGACGGAGTACAACCACATGGAAGTAATTGGTGAGGTCACATCAGCTAGACCAGAACCAGGACAACCAATGACGCTACTTCCCCACACTCCAATAAGCGGAACCCTAGGAACAACAGCCGAAGCTCGGCTCCGAGCTGTCAAGGCCGCGGGATTTCGGAGGACAGGGGCATTTCGGAGCAAGCGGAAATGCGTGTCAAGGGGTTTGGCCAGGAAGGTTTGAGTACATTGAGAGGGAGGTGGGACTTGGTCGGCATTGGCACACCCGAAGCGTGCCCCCTACTCCTGTGCGTATAGAGTCTGGGTCTGAAACTCTGGACTGCAGAATATGCAAGAATGCGACTTGGGACACATCACGAACTTGTCTCGGACCATGAAGGCAGCGCCATACATGTCATCTCGAATCAAGACCCCAAGGGTTGTGTTTTCCGCACACAGTTGTACGGACAAAGGGTTACACAGATTATCCTTCAATAAGACTGGGCAAAATTCTCAAGAATCTGCCACTCGCGCCATTGTAGTTTTCCAAGATGAAAGAGACATCATTCTATCCCGCCAGGCTTTGAGATGTGGTCTCGACGTGATCTCGTGCTCCAGCCCCAAGCGGGTCGAAAGAAACTCGACCATGGGAGCATGAACCAAGTCCACAAGGCTCAAGTCATTTCCAGCCAGACCCTCATGTTCCCCTAAGATGCTGTCGTAGTAGTCTAGGCACTCGGTGATAATTCTCTGGCTGGCATCTATCCGTCCCTGGTCTATTTCGCCGTGGATTGAATTCCTAACAAACGAATTAGCTAACAGTCCTGTTATAGTCCAGCACAGCGGACGCAGCCAGTTAACTGATGGTATACCGTCTGAAGATCACCTCATCTGCTAGATTATCGATAGCGGTGTCAAAGTAAGAATATCCGACGCTGTCCACCTGCTCAAAGAAGCCAAGGCCTTCTACATTAACCGGCGTTA
The DNA here is from genome assembly GCA_033030565.1 of Fusarium nematophilum. Taxonomy (NCBI): domain Eukaryota; kingdom Fungi; phylum Ascomycota; class Sordariomycetes; order Hypocreales; family Nectriaceae; genus Fusarium; species Fusarium nematophilum. The sequence goes on along the minus strand of JAVIXY010000327.1, from coordinate 15,185 downwards.
ATGGAGATTTGTATTTTGCCGCAAGATACCGACAGATTGCACGAGATTCAAACAATTTGGTGTTTCCCTGTTCAAACACCGGCACTCGCCCGAAAGGATTGTATTTCATGCGGAAATCCGAAGACTGCACGGCAGAATGTAGGTATGGCCTTGTATATTGCATGGCTGACGGCTATTTCACGTACCTGGTGTTCTCCGTCTTTCATACTGACTGTTTGGAGTTCATATGGGAGGCCTAGCTCTTCTAGTACCAGAACGACTCTTTGCGTGCGAGGGGAAACAAGAAGCCCAGTAATAATAATCGTCATGGTAAGGTGAAGGTCCAGCTTATGTGGACTTCTAGATGATAAAATAGGTGATTGCATGTTTCGCAGCTATACTTCTAGTTGGAATTAAGTGGTTAAAAATCCAAATACAATGAAATAAACCATACCTCGCCCGGTCGTCGGAATATCTGGAATTTCTGCATTTGCCGTAATGTTAAGCACGTGATGTATTGAATACATTTTCCGAAATGTTGTTACAGGCACGAATGTGTAGAACAGTGATGCCGCGCAACTTGTTCAGGCCGGCGTAAATCCGTTCTCGATGACACCCCCAACAAGAGTCCCCGGTCTACGGGTTCCAAGCTGGATGTTACTCGTGCTCTCCACGTTGGCAAATCCTTGGACCCCGTTTTGCTTGCACTTGAAGGTGCAGATCCGGTCCACGCACGCCATGCCGAGATGCCAACAGGCCGAGGCCTTGGGTGCTGCAGCCTCCATCTCAATATCCAGTTCCTCCCCCGTCGTCAGCACCATCTTCAGCCTGCCTCCCCTGTTAGTGCAGCTGTCTACCTCCATCAAAACGAGTATGTCTGTCTCGCTGGCCAGCGTCACGGCTCCGTCGCGCACAACCCAGCCGAAGTTGGCAACCCGGTCTCCAGCCGTCGCATGCCAGCTCACGGCGATAAACGAAAACTGCTCCCCTGCTGTACCTACCAGCCACCGATGCCCGTACGCCGAGTCGCCCCAGTCACGGTTTCCCCAGGCGTGGTCACGGAGAGACAGGCCGTCGATGTCGTATTTCTGTCCAGCCATCTTCAGTTCCCCGGTCACGCGGCCCGGAACATCGAAATGGGCTGTTGCGAAGTCCTCATCCATACTCCCGTGCTTGGGGAAGCAATCAACATTTGGACCTGTATCTCGGTGAACAATCCGGGCTGTGATGCCCTCGGACGCTTCGTATATGTTCCAGACATGCTCTCCATTGGCGTATCTGACAGTGCACGTGTCGTCGCCAGACCCATGGCTGCCGTCAGGGGGCGTATCGGCCTCGCGCAGCCGATTGCTCTGCACACGCTTGAACATTCCGGCGGGCGTGATGAGGTTGGTCCAGATGATGGCCTCGCCGCCACCGGGCCGGTTGGGCTCATGGCCCAGGCGGTGAAAACCACCGATGCGCTGTTTCGCGTCCCACCATACGAGTACGACACTATCCTGCCAGTTCGGCGTTGACCCGTTTGGCTGGCGAATGTTTACCTCGTCGCCTCGAACGTCGAGAGCGTGATCCTGGAGCCCGTGGCCGTCTGGCTTGACCGACGGTCGAAGTGCACGTGACACCAGTCGGGGTGGCTCCGCAAACGACTCTAGAGTGTCTATCGAGGCAGCGGCCTTGGCGATGGCCGTGTGGCTTGGAAGTTGAGAGCTGTATTCCAGCCCTAGTCCCATGAATGGCCCTTGGTAGCCGTACTCTACCATGAGGAAACGAAAGTCACGACTGTCTCCTGCCATGATGTTCCGGGTCGCCCTGTTAAAGGCGATGATGGTTCGTAGTGACGCGTAGGCTTGAGCAAACGGAAAGTATTCCTCATGGACAGCAGGGCCTCCGGCTGCGTGGTAATGCTGGATGAACCTATCCCACGGATAGGACTTGCTGAGCAACGGCTGGAGGTAGGCAAGGTCCTGCTCCGGGAAGAGGAACTCGGCGCACTCCCAGTCCAAGACCCCGGTGATCTTCCCGTCGATCTGGAGGAGGTTGTGGATAGAAAAGTCTCCATGGGTCAGCGTCACGGGGCGGGGGTCATCGGGAATGTGACGCTGCAGCCAGTCAAGCAGCCAGGTCATGAACGGCGATGGCAGATGTTCAACCTCCTTGACATAGTCTGCCCAGGCTTTCAAGCCTTGGCGGTAGCGATCAGCTACACTCATACGCTTGACCTGCTCGACGGCCTGCCCGGTGGCTTGAAAGTAGCTTGAAAACTTGTCCAGCGGATACGTATGTAGCTTGGCCAGCAGCGTGGCCAGCTGCCGCGCCATGTTGTCGTCAATCTCTGAATTTTCACTGCCCAGGTACATGCTTCCAATGGCGCCTTTCATCCTGGACATGGTGTAAAATGGCGCGTCAATGCCCTCTGGGGCTGGATCCGCGAGATCGAACGGTCGTGGGCAGGGGAAGTCTGTGTTTGTGCTCACGTCCTTCAGCAAGGCGAACTCTTCTGCGACTCGGAACGTGGAGCGACAGATGATGGGAGCCCTGTCCTCTTTGCGAATGACCAACTCTGCCGTCTCATCGCCCATCAGCCCGGAAGAACAGACCTCGCAGACGTATGTCTGCTTGCCGTGACCTCCCGCCAACCGTCTCAGCCGGGTTACAGTGATGGAAGGGTCGGATCGCGAGGCCCGGAGGAATGATTGCATATCGACCGCAGACGGCTCAGACTTTCCAGTCCCACTGAGCTTATCTTGGAGACCATCAAGTGCCGCCTGTGTTGGCTCGACATCAGCATTTTCGTAGTACGACGTCTTGGTGGGATCGCTCTGGGCCCCTCTCTCCCTATAGTATGTGGCCTCCCATTCTGCAGCGCGTCGCAGCAACAAGGGCGTCTCCTCAGTCGGCGCAGCTGCCAGTTGTTGAGCCAACTCGTCAATATGCTTCGTCAATTCCTCGTAGCGACGAGCGACCTGCTGAAACGATCGCTCCCCCGTTGAACCGGCACTGGCCGTCACGATATGGATATTTGAAGTTGAAGTTCGAGAAGGGTTAAGCGCAGCGCTCATGTCTCTCTCGAGAATGGCGCCAGACTTCAGGAGGGCCTCGAGCAGCGGAATGGTTCCACCGGATGTAGGTGTGCATCGGGCCAAAAGGTCACAAACAAGTGAGACAATACCCTTGTAGCCTGACTGGGCCGCCAGGGAAGTGGCGGGGAGATGAGGGTAGATGTCTTCCTCGAGTGCCCTGAGGGCCAGGGTCAACGACAGAGGGGTTGGTGTGATCTTCATCGCGGGGCGAGGTCGGGTTTGCTGTCTGGCCAAGCTGGAAACATGCGGATTCCGAGAATTGGAGTGGGAGTGAAAATAGACAATTATATAACTTTACAATTTGTTGTGCATAAGCCTCTCTAATTAACAAGTTCACAGGGCCTTGATATCTCAAACCTTCTCACGGGCCTGTTTGCATCCACATCCTGGCTTATCCCGGCCGTCCATTGCTTCCGGCGTACGATGGCCGGCCCGGCGGGATCTCCAGCTCCGGAGCTAAACACATTGACAAGCTTTATTTACCGCTCCCGATTGGTCGGAGCAAACTCTCAGACGGCCCGGCCGATCGTTCTTTACAAGTGTTGCATCTATTTGCCCCTACCTTTGGCTCTACCAAAATTACAACTCCAAACGATAGGCCGGCAACAATGGGGTCGTCCGTGGAGTAAAATCATGGTCACAGACACCAAAGACCATGTCGCCGACAACAGTCATTGACTTCGGCTAGGTCAATAGATAGCACCTTGGGAGCCCGGGCAGGCTATGAGAAATATGTCTTTTGAATTAATGAAATCTTATCCGCCTATCGATAAATCCGTTGCGGGATAATAGCCCAGCATTGGATGGTGAGTGGCAGAGCCACCTCGGAACAACTGCACGCCTCGGCTCCGTGGATATCACCGGGCCGTAGCCACAGCCCTTGTCATAGATGATCGAGAAACGACTGGTGGGTTAAATCGGTGTCACTGACGTCTTGTATTAATAAGAATTTGTTGAGTTGCTAGATCCAGGGAACTATGGGTTGACTCCTCAGACTTGACATATTCCTCTGTTGTGTAGATGCAATTTTTTATTCCAGAATTATAGCTAGACCTCTGAGAAGAGACCAACCTGATAACAATCACGTTGGTTTATGCGTTGGACATCCGTCGATGTGAGAATACATAGAGTGCTGGGAGTGATATCTGTCTTCTCATTGAGGCTATTATCGAAATTCCTTAGTTATATAGCAAGGTCAAGCCACTCAAACATGCCTCCTCCACTGTAGTGCTCTTCGCCTACCTTCCCACCCTCGACTTTACCGAACCATTTGGCCAGCCCCTTACCAATGGGCAGGTTGGGCGAGATGCCATGGTTGGTCAAATTGAACTCGTACTTCCCTTTAGAGCCAGCGTCAAAGGTGATGGTGATGCCCAGCGGTTGGGGTTCAAAGCCCGTGGGAGGATATTCCGCGCCATTGCCCCACGGCCGGATGGCAACGCTGTCCTCATCAAAGCTGGCGAGAATGACTTTTCCGTTCACCGTCAGGTATGCGTTCTTGAAATATCCTCCTTCCTCTCCCTTGTAGGCTTCGATCGCCGTCCACACAATCGGGCCGAGCTCAGCAGTAACCGCGTACCAGTTGAGCCAAGCTGGCAGGCTGCTGCCCCAGTTCTAAAACGAATACTTCAGCCTCTGAGTCTGCAGTCACCCCTCGGGACTCTCGAGAGAACCTACATGATCATGGTAGCCTCTGCCGTCTGTAAACGAAACCTCCTTATCCCCCACGGTGACATGGGCGATAGACCGTCCCGCCGGAACCGAGATTGCCCAGCCCATACCACCAACATTCATGAGATCGGCCTCTGAATCCCTGGCTGGGCGGACCGCGCTTCGAGCCTCGGCCGTCTGTTACTTGAGTCAGCCACGCAACAGCCGAGCGTGAGGCGGAAGGGACTTGCCGAGGTCAGATCTACAATCCCGTTGATCCTTTTTTCTGGTTCATCAAACGTCAAGGTGAACTTGGACAGATCCTTTGCTCCAGCCCAACCGGACCCAGAGCCCTGCCACAAGCCGGTGGAACCTTCGCCAAAGGTATTGATGATGGCTTTCTCGGCCGGAACGACGACGTCGACGCCATCACCGTCAAGGAAACGCGCATGGAAGATGAACCAGTTCGACGTCGGCAGGTCAAGGCCGAACCAGGCTGGGTTCGAATTCATAAACCATACGGCAACGCCCTGGTTCCCGTCTTGCGAGCGCGCATCAAAGTACCACCACTCAAAGTTGGTTGAGTTGATGAGGCTCGATTTGGGCCCATCCCAAGGTCCCTGTGAACCCTTTGAGATATATGAGGCCGCTCCATTCTGGGGGTGAGGGGGGATGATATCGGTCTTGGGGCGCCAACAGTTGTTGGCAAAGCCAACGTAGCAAGCAGCAGTGGTGAGGATGGTCTGGGGCAGCATTTCTTTTCTTTAAAAGCCTTGAGAATGCCGTTGCTTTGACGATTAGTTTCAACCTGTTGCCCGGTCGGTACACTGTATTAAATACTAGCATCACTTTTGCAATGGCAATGCAGGGTGAGGCGTCAATGACGGCCTCCACGGACTTGAATGGTTCCGAGTTCCTCGGACCGTGGCTATCCCTGTCGCCCCAGATACCGGCATTTCCCATACCCGCACGCGGTGAGATCGGACCTTACAACACCCTGAGGTGGGAAGGATGAGCATGTTAAAGGGGCCGGCAAGCAATGGTGTGGAAACGAAAGTAGCTTGGTCAGAGTCTCGGAGTACCCTAGGAGATGGCTTCAAGGCCCTGTATTTTATCCCAGATACTGCAGATTCGGTAAAAAGTGGCAGTGTTGTATTGGCCGGGCCCGGGGATCCAGATCAGCCGGTCGCGCGGTGGTGGCGGTCACAGGAATCAGCGACGGCTCAGCGGCGCCGCGGATACCAACTTCTATTAACTAATCTTCCCGGCTTTGTCTATCTCTTAAACTACGCGATTGACCTTCCATCCGCCAGGAATGCGGTATTGAAAGAAGCCGGTCGGGTCATACTTCGAGGCTGTCTTCTTTAGGAACTTTGCATTTTTCGAGCCGTACGACCCGATGACATCCTGTTCAGGGTTGGCGTAGTTCATGTAGAGGTACTCGGAATGGCCATCCTGCGACGCCGAGTACGCCCTCAACTCCTCGATCGCCTGAGCCATCTTGCTCCGCACAAGACCTTCATACAAGGCATCGCTAGCGGCCAGCGTACCTCTAGCCTCGAAGAGGATTGAATCGGCCGGCAGGTTCTTGTCAAGGCTGAGGATGTTATTGCCGGGAGTAACGGAGGCGGGTTTCTTTGGCAGAGGCTGGAAGACAAAGTTCACAGATACTGGGATGTCTGCATCCTGCAGTTCTTGCGTCAGAGTCACAAAGAGGACCGCAGCCTTGTTAATGATCTCGGTGGTGGCCTGGAGGCTAAGAGTGAAGGGGATGTAGTGCGAGCCGCCAGTATCGGCGATGGATGCGGCAATGTTGCTGATTGGCTGCTTCTTCCTGAGGTCTCTGGTTAGGGGGATGGTGTTGAAGTGGCGAAAGGTGGGGGAATCCTCATTTCCGTCCGTGCTGACCGCCATGACCATAAGGGAAAGTTTACCCGCGTCGGCTCGATAAACGACAAACTGATGGTCAGGGTTGCCCGAGCCAATGGAGCTGGCGTAATCGACGAACTGCTCGCTGACGACGTCCAAGTGGTCCCATGAAGTGAACAACAGGCCTCCGTAAGCACCAGAGGGAGGAGTAGTGAAGGTCCGCAGGTCAAAGCGAGTGACGATGCCAAGGTTGCTGCCGCCACCCTTCAAAGCTTTGAAAAGGTCCTTGTTCTGTTTCGCATTCGCCTCAACAATGGATCCATCGGCTAGGACGACCTCGTAGTTGACAACGTTGTCGCATGACAGACCCCAGAGCTGGGTGTGGTACGAAGCGCCCCCCGAGACGAGGAGGCCGCCTACGCCCACATGGCCGGAACGGCCGCCTGTAACTCCCAGGTTGTGCTCCTCGAGGTAGGTCATGACTCCACCCCATCGTGCTCCCGGGCGGATTTGGGCGATCGACTTAACAAAGGCGTCAGCTACTCTCTCTTCCCAAGGATGCAGCGTGACGCTTACCTTGGTCAGTGTACTCTTACCCTTCCACTGACTAGTTCCACGCTTGACAAGGTTTGTCGAGTTGAAGAAGGTAAGGTCAATAGTGACACCTCGATGAACGGCATTGTTGTCAAAGTCGCTGTGACCACCAGATCGGACGGCGATGTCCCAGTTGCCGGCACCGCTCACCCCGCTCAGAGCCTTGACCGTCTTGGAGACGTGCTCGGTTGAGAGAGGCTGCACAATGCAGACTGGTCGAAGGCGGCGATTCTCCGATGAATAGTAGGTCGAGACACTGTCGACGTATGCCACGTCATCGGGGAAGGCCAGGATATCTTCAAGGCCGGCATCGAGGAGGGCATCACACTATTCATCCTTTGTCAGCAATTGAACAGAAAGAAGAGTGCGGTATCGAGCGGAGAAGGATAAGAATGATGGGCGAGGAAGCCATACACCTTTGAAGCCGGTCGCCGTGGTGTACTGCTGAGCAACAACACGGGCAGACACTCCTAACGACGCCAAGGCAAGAAATTGCTTAAGCATGATGAAAAAAACACAAATAAATGAGTGACTTGGTCAGGAACACGACAAAAACTAACGAGCATCCAACAGAGACCCAAACTGCACGCGCCTTCAGACAAAAGGATTGCCGAAGACGCAGCCCTTTATTACTTCCCAACCCCTCCACGGAGGAATCTCAACGGCCAGGCAAGGGTCTGTCTGACCTCTGGAGCTGCCCTGCTCGTGTCAGCTGTCTTGGGTCAGGAACCCGAGAAGAAGGCCCCACCGAACAAGGTATACGAATATTCATTATCACCGGCTCGGGTGTCTGCTCCGCAAATTATTGACCCTAAACTAAGTCTAAAATGACTACTCCATAGATTTCCCGCGAGTAATGGTGCGTGCTCGGGCCTACCGCTCGATTCGATCGGTTGGGCATATCGAGGCAGGATAATGGAGCCTATCAGGGGGTACGTCAGCCACGGCTAATTCGAGGGCGTTCCAGCGCTAGACGAAATTTGGATGTGGCCGAATCCGACGTCCCTTTCCGATTTGCAGTTGTCTTCGTATCTACAGGAGCTAATATCCGGGACTGTCAAGGGGTTATCCAATTCCCACTGCCTCCCACTCGGAAAACTCCGTCGTCTCCCTCTCGTTGGGAGGTCCCCTGTCGACGGATCCAGGGTCGTGTCAATGTCACCAACGACTAGCACCAAATCCCGCAACCCGTGATGACCAACACTTAGGACCGATGTAACATTTGAAGCAGCGACGCCTCCTACTGACTCAAGCGCAGCGGCGAAACTACTTTCTCGGCGTTCTGCGCGGCTTGGGGATGCCCCGGCGCAAATCTCTTCAAAGCTAAATGTCTCTCCCCACGACACCACGATTCGCGAGCGACAATCGTCGTCTCGCTGATCCTTAGGGGCGCTTTGTGGTTCAAGCAGGCCCAGGTACTATCTGCTCATTAATTGATGAGATGGCTCATAGCAAGGACGATCTTTCGGTGCTTGTGCACGCAACGACATGGGCAGTGAGTTTCCCACCAGGCGTCCCGATCCAATGCGTCTCGAGACACCGGATCGCTAACCTCCCCGGTTCCTTTTCTGCAGCTGCTCTTCGTATCGACCGTCTTCATGGGATTCCGAGGCTACAGCAGACTCCGGAAAGTCGGCGTTGGACTCAAGGCGGACGATTGGGTTCTTCTTGCCGGATGGATCTTTCTTCTGCTGGCCTCCGCCTGCTTGTCCTGGCTGATGGTGGTCTTCTTGATCCCGGGCAGCCTGTCCAAGATTACTCTCGCCCGAGTCCATCACAATCTACAGTCCATCGCCCTAGGACTGACCAAGACCTCTTTCGGAATAACACTGCTGCGTTTGATGCCTGGGGGCTGGGAAGCAAAGCTCATCTGGGGGGTCATCGTGTCCATGAACCTGCAGTTTGCCGTGCACATCATCGCGACGTGGCAGGCAGTCTGTGGTGCTACCGACCAGGGACATATTGGCGGGGACAACTGCTGGAATTTGGTCCAGTCTGTGACTTTTTCCATCTTTAGCGCTTGTAAGTCCCCCCTCCTGCCCCCAGGATTACTGTGGAAAAGCCCTGACGTGGTTTAATGGCGACAGTGTACTCTGCCCTCTGCGACTTCATCCTGGCCCTGCTACCGTGGAGGATGATCTTCAATCTACAAATGAAACAGACGGAGAGAATCAGTATTGCCCTGGCGTTGAGCATGGGTATCCTCGCTGGGATTACGGGCGTGATGAAAGCCGTCCAGGGGGATATGCTGATCGACGTGCGATCTCCCGACTGTAAGAAGCCTGTCCCTTCACCATGATCAGTGCGACGCAACCGGCATCCATGCTGACGCTCCGGCTCACTCATAGACCTATATACCCAAGCAGTCTACTGGATATGGTCCATGGCCGAGCCCAACGTCACCATCGTTTCAGCGTCCATCCCCGTCCTCCGTGGCTTCATTCGCAACGTCCGAACCCGCACCAATTCAACGCCAAGAGCTGGCGCGTATCTCAAGACAGGCGATAACAGCACTGGAAGATTCCACAACCGCACCGTCACAATAGTGCGAGCCGACCCTAAAGACCAGGACGGCGCAAGTGACAGCAGCATTTTGGGCCGGAATCCCCAGGATGGCGATAGTGGCAGCGGAGAGGGTATCACTTGGACAAGTGAAGTTAGTGTCGAGTACGAGTCCAGGCCTCGGACGGGGAATTCGACGAAGGAGATGGGCAGGAATGTGGAAGAATTCGAGATGGATAATATTCGCCAAATGTCACATCGACCGATAGATAAAAGATAATAGAGTGGGAAAGCATAGTCTATAATAAGTGAAAATTAGGGATAAATCACACTTCGCTTAGCCTAGGAAATTAAAACCTGAGACTTGTTGCTTATATAAGAGATGTTATGTTGGAGGAAACCACCTAGTTGTTTCTAGAAGGTTCTGTGGTTATTACGACCTCTGTCAGCTAGGTCTATTATAATTACCGTTTTATTAACTTGGATATAAACCTTCAACCATAGGGTAGCAGGTTCCAACGCGAGATCAGGTGACCCCCCTGGAGCGAAGGATCAACCCCAATTTCCGCCTTCAGTCTCAAGATTCCCTCACCTGACTCGATCCTCAGAGACGAAAGTGCAACCAATGCAATGGCTCGAGCACTCATTCGCCTCTCGGCCAGCCTCAGAAGGCCATTGGCCCAGCCCAGGACCGTCGCCCCCTTCCACCCAAGACGGTTCGCCAGGTGCTACGCAATGACGCCGTCTCAGAATCACACCCAAGATGTCAGCACCGCCACAAAAAGGTACCCTGGCCTTGGCCTTGACATCCGCCACGATGATTCTAACGACCGCGACGTGACTTATCCGATTGGCGTTCACTTCAATTGCTGGGGGAGCGAGTCGGAGATGCTGCTCGTGCGCGAGGTCGCCATGATGATGGTCATGGAGAGCATCACGGACAAGCCGGATTGGCACGTCAAGGTGTTTGATGATGAGATTGCCGAGAAGTGGAAGGCTGAGGCGTTGGCATTGCCGGTTGATGCCATGTATAAAGAGATCGCTGAGGATCAGAGCCTCTGGTATGAGAAAACGTTCAAGGGGCAGCCGCCGAAACCAAAGATAATCTTGGACGAAGCATGCGTCGATTATGTGAGTTTTCTGATTTTTCAACTTTACAGAAGGATCTACTTGGCTGATTATTCTGTAGTGCATCAAGGAGCTGCGTGCCAAGGCCGAGTATTTCAAGAGATCGGGTCTCGTGCCCACTCTTGACGCCTCGGCCTCAGTCGTCAAGTCTGACGCAATGATAGACGAGAAGCTGAAGCAGGAACTCCGGATCGCGTTCGAAAAGGTCAAGGAAGACCAGAAGGACAATCCAGACTGGCACCCAGGTACTGAGAACCGGGTCCAAGACCTCGTCCACCCTTCCTTATATCCGCTAGTCTACGGCCGCACTCGGGTCATCCAAGATGAGGTCGTGGGCGTCGAGGACGCCATCTCCTGCGCTGGAAAGGGAGAGGCCATCCCACGCAGCGGAGAGGCCCCCGATATCGTCAGGAGACACAGCAGGACCGGTAGTATCAGCAGTTTCGGCAGTATTGACTACAGCGCGGGCGGCTCCAAGGTCGACCCCAGCTTCTGGTCTCTTGACTACCAGTGGCTGCCTTCGAACCTGGCCTTCCAGCCTGACGGAAGCGTCAGGTTCACCAGCTACATCAATAATCTGCATCCGCTGAAGCACCGAGACATCTACAAGACCATTGAAAAACTAGTCGAGAAGGCCCTCCCGGCGTGGGACTTTTGCCTAGCACAGTATAGTTCTTCCAACTCGAGTGGGCTCGGACGGACAAAACCCCGATTTCCCAGGCCAGCAGAACCATGGTAAGCTGAACCTAACTCTGAGATGCCCCAACATCAACATATCTGTCGACCGCTGACACATTCTCAGTGACAGCAACCTCCGCAACTGGGACCCCTCCATGCCGGAAGGTGTGGTAATATCAGAGGAAACCCTGCTACCGATGTACACGCAGAGCGTACCCAACCAGGACAACGAGTTCGACTACAACGACTATTCCGACCCTCGCATAATCCAGTGGGCCGAAACCCGCGAGGCCGTCCAGCCCGCCGCTCCTGACTTTTCACCCTGGCCATACGGCGCCGCGAGAATCCCCTCGCTCCGAGAGCGCTTCCAAGACTCCGGCCTCCAGATCATCGCCAAGATGGCCTCCATCGAACTCACCCCCGACAAGAACCCCTCCTTCCCCCTCGGCGGCTGGCACGTAGAGGGCCAGATGAACGAGCACATCGTCGGCACAGCGCTCTACTACCTCGACTCGGAGAACATCACCCCCAGCAGCCTCCAGTTCCGGATGCAGACGAGCTGGTACCAGGACGACTACCAGGCTACCGTGGACCAGAACTCGTTTAGCTGGATGGAGCAGGTGTTCGGGGTGAACCTCGGGTCGGGGTCTGGAAGCGCCTGTCTGCAGAAATACGGCCGGGTCGAGACCCGCGAGGGGAGGATGCTGGCGTTCCCCAACGTGTTTCACCATCGCGTGACGCCGTTTGAGCTGGCTGATAAGACGAAGCCGGGGCATAGGCGGTTCATCGCGCTGTGGCTTGTTGATCCATTTATGCGTATTATTAGCACGGCGAATGTGCCGCCCCAGCAAGAGGAGTGGCTTGAAAAGAAGGAGGATGGACAGGAAGGGAGAGTGGAGGGTCTGATGAGTGTGGAGGAGGCAAGGGAGCACCGGGGAAAGTTGATGGAGGAGAGGACGGCGTTTAGGGATGGTGCAGAGGGATCATGGGAGGGACTGGATTACAGCTTTTGTGAACATTAAGGGGGCTGGCCCGACTGGCTGAGAAGGTAGACCAAGAAGAGGGTTGGAGGGGCACATTAAGGATGGACTTGATGGAATGGAAGTTCTCGCCTCTAATCATAGGTCTGGATAGAAAATACCCTACTCAAAGTGTGAATTTTCCAAAGGACTACTCCTTAAGACTCGATCCTGCATTATCCTCGCAATGTCGTGGGTGATGGCGGCAGACCACGTGGCTGGTCACGTGCCATAACCACCGTTCTCGATTTCTCGCCATGAAAATGAGCCCGAAAATTTCAGCGTCTGTAAAAGCGCCTTGGAATTGCCACGGAGATTTCCCACATCAATGCTTCAAACATGAACCCATTCCAAGTATTTTATCGGAAAGAGGCAGCCTGGACATTTGTGGGGCTCACTTCGTCATTCCCCAACCTCGGGGGCGAGGATGACAACCTATCGAGACTATCACAGCACCGGTTGTGCAACGCAAAATCCACACCGGGCTGCAAGGCATTCCACATTCCCCAGGACGACAGCTCCAAATCGACTGAGATGCCCGTCGGGGAGGATGCCCTTGTGGGAGATTTAAAGGACCAGGTCTTGGTGTACCAGTACAAGGGGAAGTTCCACGCGGTCGACCATGTAAGTCGCACCTTTTTCACATCGCTTCTTTATGAAAATCTAACCATGAGACGCCAGTCATGTCCTCATTCATCATATCCCCTCTCTGAAAGCACTCCTTTCGACATTGAGGACTTTGGTGTCGTTCTTAGCGCGGGATTGTCGTGTCCCAAGCATGACTGGTCCTTTGACATGTTTACCGGAATGTCGGATCGGGCGTCTTATCTGCTCAAAGTGTGGGAGGTTCAGTTGCGCGAGACCAAGGGAACGGAAAGCCCTATAGCAAAAGAGGGCGAGGATTCTTCGCCAGCTGTGGATAAAGAGGTGTGGGTGAGGAGGAAGCAGAGGATTGGATAGACGAGTGAGAAATTATTGACGGCCGAAGACGCTTGGATTGAAATCATTACTATATGGAGTGTGGAAATGGCATTGGGGTTTAGATTTTTAATAGATTCAACCATTTATCGAGCTATCATGGACGAGCTGCACTTGAGGCTAAATGCTAACAGTTATGAATACTCGGCCTCTGCTTTGGAGGTATATATTCTTAAAATTGGTGCGTTGGCAGTAAGCCGACTGAAACCAAAGAATAGAAACAAATCCCCTAAAAAGAGAATTCTGGTAAAAAAACAACAACCTAATCTTTATTTGAACCGCTAACCCCTGAGGAGCCACCTTGGGCCTTAACCTCTGAGCCCGGGCAGGCCTAAGTCAATTCAACCTCCGTGTCATCCAGCTCCGCAAAAAGCGATGCCTCTGTCTTTGACGTGAAAAAGCCAACCCTCCGGTAGGTGCCATCTTTTGACGCAGTCAACGCAAGACCTTCGGATGCGTCAAATCTCTGATGCTCGCCTCCATCTCGCAGAATCTCGAAAACATATAGCTCTTCATCTTTCTCTTCGCCCGGAATGTCAAAAATGCAGACAAGAGTGTCTTGAATCCGCTCCTCCCCTTCATTACTCTTGTCCACGGCAGTGGCAGCATCACCTTCCACCGTCAAAGCTGCAAATCGAGCTTCCATAGCACAGGCCACTTCATCCTTCATGTTAGAATGCAGTCGATCATGATCAGCTACGACCTCAGCCATCTGCGCAGCAGCTTCTTCCGGCACAGGGTCCCAGTTCTCGTCCATGGAAGAGATCGCGATGGCACTTTGCCCGATTGCCATCTCAACTGGGAGGTGACCGTGCCAGCACTCATCAGATGACTTGTCTGAAGACTGCAGCGTTGGACACGTTTCCGTGCGATATTTCCTTAATCGACCACGTAATGTCAATGAGCTCTGACGCACCCAGTCGAATGGATTTGACGTCTTTGGTTGAGCCGATAATTGGACAAGTTTGGCCGTGATGGTATAGCTTTCTGTACTACGCGATGGAAAGTCAGACTCGTCCAGAGATGTGAACTTGATGTGAGATGATGTAGATGACTAGGCCCAAGAAGGAGCATCAGCCAGCCGAACAGATTCCGAAGAAGTCTGAAGACGAAACCAGAGAAGACCAGGTAATAGCGTTTCCTTCCAATGGCCTGCAATGTATACGTCGTTCGTTTCTTGCTGGATAAGCTCGGCAAGACCAGCCAGTGCAGGTAATCTATCACTATTATACGCCACGAATCTAGATAATTCTTATATATAACCCATCGCTGCTTTTACTTAGGCTTACTTAGGGCTAGCTTAGGGCTAGCTTAGGGCTAGCTTAGGGCTAGCTTAGGGCTAGCTTAGGGCTAGCTTAGGGCTAGCTTAGGGCTAGCTTAGGGCTAGCTTAGGGCTAGCTTAGGGCTAGCTTAGTTAGCACTTAGTTAAGCTTAGGCAGGTTTAAGTTTAATAGGTATAGAGAGGATATGTCACGGTACGATATGCATATATCACGTGCAACGGGACCCACCTATAAATTTCTCACTAATCACCCACTGATCACCATAACCCTAGGAACGATCACGGTGATCGGCTAGCCGGTCACTATGATTACCTCCCTGATCACTCTGATCGCCCAGCAGACGCGCCGTAATTAATCACCTCACCCCTTAGTATATAGAGCCCGCGATTATTAGCATTTCCTAGACTCTAGCTACCTTAGCTATT
>JAVIXY010000326.1:0-28068 GCA_033030565.1 Fusarium nematophilum | reverse complement strand
GATTCGAGCGCACCTGAACTGAGTGGTGAGTGACCCCATCTCTCTCGCCATTGGCGTACTCGTTCGTATGACCGGGCGAGCTCGAGGGTAAGGCTCCGATCCGTCCCAATGACTTCACGTACTAGTTTCAGGGCAGACTGAAACTCGGCCCTTGTGGGTGATAATTGCTTTTGAGCTGATTGCGGTGGAGAGGAAGGTAGTGGGTCGGTTTCTGGGCCTGGCATCGCAATTCTGACTCGCTGCCGCCGTCTTCCTTTGGATATGAAGTCATTCGAAAGGTGTATCTCGTGATCGAAACGGAGCTCCCATCGCGGCTCATGAAGCCCTCGCGATCCATGGGGCCGTGGAGCAGTTGAAAAGGTCTGTGGATAAGATGCGAAGAGATTTCCGAGTGTATCTTCGTCGCCGACTCCGTAGCATTGGCCGATACTTGTTCCAACGCTGCTCGCTGAGAGAGGTCTATTCGCGAGTAACGGCAGGCTGAACCTGGCTTGTCGGCTCTGCCGCTGTCGTTTTCGGGGGCGTAATGGATCGCTAGGACTAGGACTAGGACTGCGGGTTCGGCGTCTTGGATTGCTCTCTGAGTTAGAAGGAGACTCGGGTTGGGACATGACGAAGGTCCTAATCACCGAGGGTTGAGAGACTTAGTAGTGGATAGATTGCTGATGGAGAGAGCTTGATCGCGTCGCGCGTCAGTTACTGGGGTAAGATTAAGGAGAGCGAAGCTCGAGGTAACGTTACTTGGGAAGCTTTGGCAGAATTCTGCCGACGCTAACAATTTTTTTTGGGCGAATCAGAGGCCCTAAAAGTCATGCCCCCCTAAGGGTCATGCCCGCGTATCAATTCATCATGCCCCCCCTATCAATTGTCTTCTTGAAACCCATGAGCCGTCATTTTGTCCTCAACTTCAACAAGACCCGGATAAACTTCTCGATCCGACCGCAAAACGGTGCAATGATAGCTTGGAAAGGTGGGAAAAGGACTTCAGCGAGTTGGGAAAACAGCAAGGGAGTTCTTACCCGTAGACGTCGAGACGCACGAAGTTGATGGAGAAACCTGGATTCACAGACTTGCAGGTGCGACGAGAATGGGTTAAGTCTTGGAATTATCTTTCTACCAGGCTCGATATATTAACCCGTCACCCATTATAGATCCCATCGGTTCTTGGGCCTCCATCCGTGCCATGTATCTTGAACGGGGACAAGGACTGATTGATGATCAGGAGCGATCCCATCAATCCCAAAAAAATTCCATGTTCTGCGTGTGAAGACGCGCTGACGAAGTCCACTATTCTCCCACTCGTTGACCTAGTCAACCTGGCTTTCGGCCAAAAATAACGTTTACCCCAACCACAAGATTTTGTTCCACGATCGAACCACCCTTCGAATCTGCATTCCAAGCTTAGCTGCTTGAAAGCGACTCCATTCCAGTACCTTAGCTGGACGATTTAGCATGCCGTCGAGGCCGTTCTCCCAAGCACATTGTAGAACCAACCGGTGCTCTTGAGGCGATTGTCCATGGAGAAGCTCCTCGTCGCGTGTGTTGCCCGGCCAAGCTTGACGTCCTCGGCGATTGCGCATCGGAGGTGATCCGGGGAAGCCTGGACTGTTGAGCGTGTCTGTTTTCAGCGATCGGCAGGCTTCCCCGGCACTTGGGTGCAAGGGCTGTACTTGCTAACTGAGCTAATTCCGCGGCTAATGCATTGTTTGCTTCTGGGGGCTGAGGAATTACCCCTGGATGCTCGCGGGCACACTAATTCCTTGTCGGCGGGTTCAGGGTTCGCTATTGCACGTGCGGCAGGCTCTGAGCAGATGGTTGGAAACGAACGGTACAAGTATCTGCGTCTCCTGTGACCAGAAACCTCGCCCTCCCCAAAGCTCTTGTCTGCATGCACCGATGACCGTACCATCATGACCGAGTACATATGCCATCTCGGGTACGACACGGGGTCCTCCACCTCCTCCAATACAGCCGATTCTTTAGCAAATTCATTCCTTCATCCACCTAGCATGGCCGGATCCATTCTCAACGGCGAGCCAACGACTCGAGGCTGCTCCGCTCTGTCTCGACGAGGGGGAAGTTCTTCTCCCAAGCACTGTATGCCCTTGGCTCCGATCGATGAACCTTCTCGCACACCACTAACTTTGGTCGGACCAGCATGTTGCAACGGATGTACCTCCTCGCACCTAGACGTCGACCCAAGAGAGCCGTTTGTCGACTTCGCGACCCAGGAAAACATGTCTTCAGACGACGGCCTTCCTTGCAAGCCCGTCTCCCTTCAACCACAAGCATCGCCGTGGCCGGGTCTCGGCGCAAGCCCGGGGCCTGGCAGCCTCACGAGGGCCCAATTGAGCCACAGTATTGCCGTAACACCCAAGGACTCGATCACTGAGTCTGAACGGGACGGTCCACCAAAGTAAGTTGCTGCTGGTGAAGCGCGAGATTTCTTTCTGATTAGATCTAGGACTGGTTGCTTGGCGGAATACCTCGCGTTTATAGAGGAAAAAGCCAATAAGCTAGGGCCGTCTGCTGCCATTACGAAACATGTTGCTGTTGCAGACCCAGGCAGGCATCACCGTCGGGTTCGGCGAAAACGACGTGTCAAACGAGTATAAAGTAATGCTGAGTAATGCTATCGCAGTCTGTCTTTGAATTGCTATTGGATTGTCTCGATATTTTGACTGTTACCCTCACTGCTTGAAGCAGTGGCTCGCTCCATGCAGGTGCAGATAAAAGGGGTAACCAACTGCCTCATCGCAGCAACACTCCATCGCGCGGTTAAATTCGAGGAGACGTGGAGAGCAATATGTGACAACAATAGGCCATGGAGAACTGGCGGTCAACCACCATGGCCTATCTGCAAGCGAAAAGTGCAGGCCTGAGTGGCGGCAGGGGGATGTGACCATGCTGCAGGGTACATCAAAATGCAAGAGGGAGTGGGAAGAGGAAACAGTGGTAACAAGGTGGGCTGTGTCGCATGCTCTTTTACTTAAAGGCGGACTCAGCTTCATGTAGGTACAGTAACTTTCTTTCCATTGCAATCACCTCTTTGATTTGACTCAATGAGCCACAATACACCCAAGATCTTTGGGGGGGACGAAGTTGAGATCACTCATGTTCATCCCGTCCCGGATACCGCGACGTGTGAGCTTAAACCATGGCATAATATAGCCCTTCAAGACCCGACTATCTCCCTCATACTTCGGTTCGCATATGCCGGCTTTATCCGCGAACCGACCATTCAATCCATGGAGAAACTACCCCTTAACCTACATAACGAGATTTTTTACCGGTTCTCTTGCCTCCTCGATCGAGCCTTGTCCATGGTTATGCCTACCAGTATGGGTGCCACCAGGCTTTCTCTAAGTATACTCCAGGCAAGAGTGATCTCTGCATATGTTGAAGAGCCTTGTAACTAACTAGATAAAGGAATTCCTACTCTCCCAGGCTCCTCGGTCTCTGGTACAACACGGCAAGAGCCTCTTAGTCTATGCCATGCATGTGCGCACTGAGCCGGTCCAATGGTTGGGTATTGGTATTTCCTTTGAGAGAATGTATATCATGGTTCTGTCTTGTCGGGGCGGATCGGGGATTCAGCTCGTTGGGGTGTCGAAGCTCTGAAGAATAGCGGAGATGGCTGCTACGCGAGAAAGACACCAAGACTCACCGTACAGAATTGAGTTTTCCCCCCGCAATCACGAAGGGCTTGGCAACAAAATGAATCCCGGACAGCTTTTTTATGGAAGGGGCTGGTGAAGAGGAAATACGAAGGGTTATGTTGAGCCCGGGGGAAACATGACGATACAAAACGACGCCTGTGGGAGGCGTCGATGCAGAGCCGCATCAGCGGGCCGGCGAGGATTAGCCAATCAAAACACCATAAAAACAGCTTTTGGGCGAGCCCTCGCTTCCACGAAAAGCCCCATTAACTAGCACGATCTTTGGCGTAATTCCTCTCCTCAACACCATAATCCCCACTTCTCGATCTTCTTCAGTCACGACACAGCCCGTTTCATCCCTTCAACCTCAAAATAACAGTCTCAACCATAAAAAGGGCAGCCCGTTCCTCCCAACTTTACAGCGTCTTATCGCTTGCCAGCCGGAACCATAGAGGTTCCTCGACTGGGCTTACTTCAAGGCCGAAGCCCACGAAGACAGACTCTAAGACAGAAGGGGATCATTGCGGGGAAGAAAGAAGGTGGAGCTAGTGCTGAGAAGAAATTTTCACAATTACTAGGCTAAGTAAGCAGCGGCATCAACATGTGGACGAAGCGCCCGCACCTGGCATCCTTCACCCTTGCTACTGTGGCAGGGCAGGTTCGGCGAGGCATTGGCCTGGCACGCTACCATGTAAAGGGGCACTGGAGTGCTTTGCCTTGGTAGGTAGCCAACCCCGGCTGAGCAGCCATGTGCCTACCAAGTAGGAAAGGGTACTGCCGTCCCGTTGTCCCGTTGTCTCTTTCCTCTTGGAGGCCCGACTTCCCGTCGTCATCAGGGTTCAATCTATTTTTCATCATTTCCATGTGCTATCGTAAGTTGCCTATCTGTGCAGGATCCTGTACCTGGAATTGCCCGACTTTGCGCCCCTCTGTTGGCGATGGCTGACCCGCCAAAGCCGGCCTGAGCTCCGGTCAATTGCTTACCGGGGTACCAAGGTTGCCACTCCTTTTCACGCTGGGTTTTTTTATTCTATGGAAGATGAGTCCAGGAGGGACAGGAATGGCCAGGTGAATCGCGACCAAACGGCCCTGGCAGGGTGTGAAAAAGGGGAAGCGGATCGGACTAGGTACTGGCTGATGGTTCGCATGGAGCGCAAGGCCGGGACAGATGCGTCCGCCTTATAATATGGGGCTGCGGCGTCGATCGCGCAGGGTTGCTCAGCCGCTGTCTGAGCGCACGCCCCGTCTATAGTATGCAAGGGCCATGCAGCCACTTTGACTTAAGTGGCACTGCATACCGCTCGATGCTGGGGTGCACAAGAAGATCTGCTGCTGCACAAATCCCCCAGCGGTGTTACTGTACTTGCATTTGGCGGGGGTGTAGCCTTGCGGGAATGGCAGATAATAGCTCTTTACTCTCCTCCCGAATCGTCTCTTTTCTCATTTCATCCAGGAGGACGCTCGTCTTGTGATTGTGGGGTCTGACCAACCGAGATCGACCACGGTGCCAGAGGATCAGGACACACGAAGAACCGGCTCTAAGGCCAACTAATCGATTGCCTTTCCCTTTCTTTCCTTGCGCTTTGCTCCGAAAGCAACAGCACTACGACGCGCTTTTTCTCCTTCGCTTGCGCAAGAGATGCGATATCTGCCGAGCACATGGTCGACTTGGAGGGGAAAACTAGGAGTTGAAGGAGGAATGGGATGGTTTGGGGCATATTTACCGTGGGGAAATGTCATCATCAGTGGCTTGGAGTGCCACGAACCAGGCTGTGCATTGTGTCAGTGGTCTGAACCAGACGCATTTCCGCAGTGAGAGCAAGGCGAGCAGAGCCCGTCGCAGACTTAATTTAAATTTTTTTTTCCTATTTTATCTTATTTACATTTATTTTTTAGTGGCGGGGAAGCTTAGCTCGCAGATTCCACATCGTGTGCTTGTCGATACCCTGAAGCATAGGGTATTAAAACGCCTTGGCCCAGGCAGCCAGCACAGCCCCGCTGATATGCATATAAGTACCTCTCGTAACTCCCCCTCTCCTTCTTTCTAGCCCACAACCAACGATCATCGTGCCGCAACGAGAGCGAAAGAAAAGCACCAGCCATGGGTGAACGACTCGTCATCTTCTATAATGACTCTATTGATTCTGACAACTGGGCTGCCGCCAGGGCTCTGATCCGCGCCACGGCTGACAGCCCCAGGACGAGGCTTATCTGGGTCTTTGAGCCTCGTCAGGTATCTTTTGGGCTCACCATGTCAGGGGGACAGCAGCGCCGGTGTCTGGAGCTAATTGAGAGGCATTTCCCGTCTCGTGGAAAACCCCATAAAGTGCTTCTAGGAGGACTTCTAAACGAGAGCGATGTGGCTGGGATAGATGAACTGGCCGACGACGACAGAGAGATCGTGGGTTTTGACGTCATTAATAAACTTGTGCAACCACTGACAGCTCCTGCTCTAGCTCTGCTTGGCGATCAAGCCTCCTTATGGCCCGAAAGAAGATGCGATTCTACACAGGCAACTTGTGGCGTGGGATCACGCGACGGCGCTCAGCGACTGGTTAGACGCCCCAGTTGAGATCTTTATCGATCTCGACGGCATTGACGAGCTTCACAACCCAGTCAACCTTAACTTCCATCGGCAGGAGGAGCTGGTCGCTCGTAGCGAGGATGAGCTTCTTAACTATCAGACCATCATGTCCGAGCCCTTCCCCCAACGAGTTGAGAGCCTCAGAGAGTGGTATAGAAGGTGCATAGAAACTGCCGTGAAAAAAGTAGGAAAGCAACGAAATTCCATTCAGAAGCTGGTTCTCGACTCTCTCTGCGACTCGATTAAGGCAGCAGAGAGTGTCCAGTTTCTCGGTGGCGCTTCTCTCGGAATTCTGCAACGGTTTATCCAGAAGGGAGTTGCTGACAGAGTAAAGTGTCACTTGCAAGTTGTAAGTAGCTTGGTTGCCCCAGCTGTCAAAGGGACTAACTAACGCTTCTAGGGAACATGCGATCTCTCTCTCAACCTATTCCCCAACCAATTCAACATCGCGCTCAACCCCACGGCCGCACGCTTCGTCTTCGACCATTTCACCAACTTTGCTAAATTCGCAGTCGTCCCGTCTCACAGCGCGCAAAACGTCCAATACTCACTGTCCGGCCTGAAGCGAGAAGGCGGCGCCATCCTGGAGGAGAGATTCCTCGGCTTCAACTGCGGCGAGGACCCCCTCAAGATTGCAACCCATCAGGTCACGATCGACCAGCACTATCCCGAAAAGACGTGTGCCCTATCTGATCTGACCGCCTTCTTATATGCCTTGAAACCAGGCTTTGGGGACGCAACACAGGAGTTTGTCCAGGTTGAGGATGATGACGGTGCGCTGCTGTTCAAGCGGCATACATCGGGGATTTCGATGTATGACCTTGGCGGGAAGGTTGTGTTTGGGGAGAAGGAGGTTATCGACTTGATGCATTCTCTTGCTTTGGGTAGTGTGCAGTCTTGATCTGGTGGGAGTTCGATACCAGCTTTGGAAGTTTGTTCCTGAATTTGGATGTAGGGGCAGGAGAGGAGTACTATATTTCGGTATCTTATTCCATACTCTAAGATTAGTTGAAGCAACATAATCGTCAAGAGAACACTGCAGCTCTCATATAATCAGGGCCTCACCGCAGTCCCGCACATCACGATCGCGTGCTGTAAATGGTATTGCGTTCAATCATGGATCGAGGCTCCTGTAGTTGTGGAGATGAACTAGAGCCACTATGGTGACATCCGGATGAATACAAGATCAATCATGAACAGCGCTGTCGCCTCAACAGCAACTCAAGGCTGTCAGCCCGTCTTCCTTCATACAAGAGCACCATCAACTCAATAAGCAGGAAATCATGATGAGGATGCGTCCAAAAACGATTCGCAAAGCCCGAGTATGTCGAACTCGCCCTACAGGCATCGGTGCGATGAATTGAACTCTGACAACTCGACCAGAGGCCACTTCGAACCAAAGTTGGAATGAAATACGCAGCGCCTGGCGCTACACAAAGATGCCCGCCTTGCCAGATGATCGAGACCAGTGCCTTTGCTACTCTTCTCCTCGGCAGCGATTTTAGGCTGGCTGCCTAGGAACTACTAGAGGACTAATGGCGGGGATCCGCAGCGATTCCCAACACCTCTCTGCCCAGTATTGGAAGCGGAGAGGTTGTGATGAATACAGAACTCGAAGCTGGACCATATCGAGTACAGTGAGCAAGATAATAAACCGAGGAACGACAGAACGTACCGGAATTCCCGGTATATTCTAGAATAATATATCTGTCAGGGCAATAGCAATCTTCACTCTAATACTGCATTCATTCATTCCGTACTGTCGCCCGCAGTTCGCTACCATCCTATTCCCTCTCCGTCCCTCTGCCCTATCCTGGGTGTTCCTCTATCTCTATCCCGTACATGAAAATAACGGCCAGGACCCAAGAACAAGTTTAACCTTCAAAAGCGCCAAAGTGATGCACAAAGGTTAGCTGTCCAACGATGCCTTGCCCCGAAATGCAACCGGCCAAACTGGCTTGGGGAGCGAGTCATCCTGGCACGCAGGGAGATTTCCCCAGGAAAGGCAAGCTATAACCCTACTGCCGCCTTCCATCACGCGACGATCCGTTAGTAGACCCTCCAGTGAATCGATCACGAAGCCAACTTATGGGTCCGTGGCTGCTTGGCCGCCGTTGATCCGAGTCCGCCATGGATCGTCGACTGCTCTCTGAGGGGCTTCTCTGCCTCATACGAGCGCCATGATCACCCGGTGCAGTCGCTCGAGGGCTTGTGGGGGAGTGTGAGCTCCGTCTTTGCAGCCGGGAAGTGTCGTAGCTGAATCCGGATGTTGTTCCCCGATCTCGGTCTCGGTCTCGATCGCGTTCTCGCTCCCGCTGCATTGATGAGAGGTTCCGCAAGGCCTCGTTAAGACGGCTCTGGCTCTGACTTGGAGGTCCCGAATATCGAATCGGTCGTGATTGAGTACCGCCGGGGCTTTCAGGAGATCCTCCCCAACCCGGTGGCAGAGCGGAGAACCAGCCTGAAGCTGCTCCAAAGCCCGGCCCCCCCGAGGGCTGCCCGAATGGGCCCGGCCGGCTCGAACTTTGCCCTGAAGGTGGTCCCTGATGCTGGCTACTGTGACTGTTGTTGTTGCCGCTGCGATCATTCTTTTCGATCGGTGTTCGGCAGATTGGGCAGGTATTGTGCTCCTTCAACCACTGCACAACACAGTCTTCATGGAACCAATGCTTGCACGGCAAGAAAGCAGCCATGTCACCTTCCTTCATCTCATCGATGCAAATGGTGCACTCGGCTTTTCCCTCAGGCCCTAGCATCTCCTTGTTCACGGGCTTTCGTTCCAGATTTCGGAGGGCCTCGTCAGTGGCTGGGGGAGCCGCATTCGACTGAGGACTGGCTTCCATGAGTCCAGTAATGATCCGATCCAGGGCCTCCTGGGAATAAACGGCATCGCCGGCCATGGCATTAGCAGGATTAAGAAGGCTCAAAATGTCGTGTAAACTTTGAGCAAAGCCAGGCGGGTGTCCTCCTCCAGGGCTGTCGCCACCAGCTTGGTTGTCGTCCCCAGGCGGTCCAATATCACGCATAACATTGGAAAATATTCTGGGACGTTGGTTAGCTCCTATCGTCATGGATATAGCAGTGACCCGTAGGCGGCCTGGTCCCTGGGGGCGTCTTGGAGGGGGTTATGCATACGCTTGGAATGGATCTGCTCCTGGGCCCCCAAGTGGAGGACCGGCTCGGGATCTAGGCATTGGTCCCGAAACAATGGTCACAGAGGTGCCGGTTCCAAAGGGTCCCGAGATGAAAGTCGTACGGTGGATGCGAGGTTGGCCAAAAGGCTCATGTTCAACTGGACTAGGAGGGAACGAAGAGCTTCCACCTCCACCTCCACCTCCACCTCCGCCAGCTCTCCGAGGTGGGCCGAAACCTTGAATCATGTCGAGGAAGCGTTCGAGAACCGGGTCGACGGCGGGATCGCGGTGTCGTTGGTCCGGTCCGTCCCGTACGCTCCGTCGAAAGGCAAAGCCATGGGGTCCGAGATGTTCATCGATATTGCCTTCTTCTGGGTCCGAGTCGTCGCGATATCGATACGGGCCGAGTTCGGGCGATGTGGAGGCAGAAGAGGCGTGCTCAAGGTCACGGGGATCGTTCTCAGGGTCGATCTGATAGCGCGTGTCAGGGTCTGAAGTGAGGACAGCCGAAATGGCGAACGTACAATTTCTGTAATGTCTCCCTGGCATTCGGGGCACGTCAAGCCGTGCTCATCCCGATACCATTCGCTAGAGCAGGCGTGGCAATAGACTACCTCACGGCCAGCAGTCGCGTCGAGGTGGACATGGTGTTCGCCTTGGGAAGACATCTGCGCTTGGCTGCGTTGGTACGCAGTCAAGGCACTTAAACCGAGGCCGACAGCGAGGCCGGCGAGGCGAAAAGCGCGAGACGCCAGACTGAAGGATAGATGCGTGAGTTGAGCAGCGCCTTAGATGGAGGTTAAATGCCGAGGATTATAGGGGGGGTTCGTGGAACCGATTCAAGAGGTATTAGGGAGAGGCGATGCAGAAGAAAGAATGAAGGTTCGGTAAAGAAGATGGAGAGGAGGATCAAATAACTCGATTTGTGGTCTAAACGACGTGATCGAAGAAAGCGTGGAGGTAACGTTGGAGAGTGATGTTGGGTGTGCCGGAAGATTGGAGCCTCGGCTTGGAAATGACGAGGAGCCTGAGGTTTCCCCAAACAAGTACGGAGTAATTCGAAAAAGAGGAACGACCGAACCTTTAGTAGGCCGCCACGATGGGCTGATGATGGTTCCAACGCTTAGAGACTGTCAGCAAGAGTCTGAGGAGGGAAAGGAGGCCAGACACACAGATGATATGCTGCACTGGATGGGCAGGCAGCAGCAAGGCAGCTTGGGTGACCAATAAGCGGCCAAGATGGAGATCACTGGCGAGCCATCCTGTACCAGGACTCCCACGAAGTGTACACTGAGCTTGGGACAAGCTGAGACTTCAGTGGCAGCGGGTCAAAGTGGACTTTAGTAGCCTAATCCTTGTACCAACCAAGTACCCTTAGACTCTAGTTCTTGTACCTGATCTGGCTCTTCGAGCTGTGAGCTGGTTCAGTTTTGGTTCTACCAGCAGGCTGTGGTGGAGGCTGGGTCTTTGCTAAACATCACGAATGTGCAACGAACTAGTCCTGAAAAGCAGCACTACCCGATCCACAGCCGAACTCTACCATTTCTGCACATCGGCGTGCTGCTTGAGGCTCCCCACTATCGAGTGATTGTCGGCGCATCCCTTGTGCCTGGCATTTTGACACGGGCTGTATCTGGGTATCCACAAAAGCCATGGCTGCCTCGTCCGGGTCCGGGGAGGTGCATTGCCAGGCAGATTTACCGAGCCCGGCCAATATCTTCGCCTACTAAGTTCTAGTTCGTCCATTGATTCTTCTGGCGACAGAGAAGGATCCGTTGAAGCCGCAGAATCCGCCTCGTTTCAGCCTGATTGCCGATTCGCTGTCTCGCCTCACCCTCCGTCTGTTGCCCCGACGCGCAGCTCACAATACAGGCCATAGACGTGGTTGCTGGATAACCGCCGGATTGATGTGTCGAGTGGGGAAGTGGCCCTGGGAAGAGACAGCACCGAGCCACAGGGCTGTCGCGCCTGCAGGGAACTGGGTTTTGAAAATTTTCCCTATTTGCACGGACCCTTGGTTGTTGGCTTTTTGGTGGGGCGGATAAGATATCGGTTGCATTTACCCCTGCGGCGCATTCAGTCGCTTGCATGGGTCGCGAGGTGGTGTGAGCACGGACCCTATTATCGCCCGCCTCATGCCATGGTGTGGGCGTAGTGCGTAGAAACAGATCGGCAACGAGGCTCTGGCAGGGAATCTTGGTGTGTTCTAGACCACGCTACTCGACTGTCACAGCACGGGCCCTGTCGGAAGACACGCGCGGTCAAATGAATTGAGTGCGGTCTGAGCAGCGCGGGGTAGACATGTGCTGAAGGCTTTGTGAAAGTAAGCGCTGCGGGTGGTTTCTCGGCCGTTGTAAAAGCTGTCTGAGTGGGTTTGAAGCAGCAGCTGCACACTACCTACTCTCCTAAACCAAGCCTTATACCTTGTAAGGTGCCCATGCCTTTCCCCTCCAACCAGTCTTACCCTAAAATAGAAAGTGAAAGGGGGTCTAATGTTACCATTCCCAAGGCGCGCGAAAACGCCACAAGATCTCACGCACCCGTACACGCCTAAATGCTTCCGCGCAAGTGTTCGCGCGTCACACTGACACCGACTTGATATCACACCAGCCTCTATTGGGCTAACGTCAAAGGCAAGGCGCAGCCGCAGGTCCCTGCCGAGGCCAAAGGAACCACCTCCCGCTTCAAGACGCTCTTAAGACACCCACGCCCTATTCACCCAAAAAAACCTGGCCTCCCAAGCCCCGACCCAGTCTGCCAGTATGCCTCCCAGTCTGCCTCTCATCCAACTTGCCAAATCGAGATAGTTCTTGATACCGATTACTTGCTCTCTGCTCCCTACACGTCTCATAACTGCTCCTGTTGCGCCCTCTCTCACCTCACCACCATCAACTCTTCCGTCCTGTAATCTCTATATCAGACGACAAATGTCGAACAAGCCTACAAACCACATAGCCGACGAGACCGCGCCGCTCATCAATGGCGGCGCCTCGTCGGCTCTCCACGACTCCCTGGGCCATGTCCATCCGCACGGAAACAGCAACGGCCATATCAGCCTCAGTCGCGGCTCTACCGCCATGACCTTCCTCTTCGACTCAAAGCATACTCCCGGCCTCGATAACCATAATTTCGCCTTGAGAAGTCTCGCCTACTCTTGGCACATTACAAAGGTTACTCTTCTTAGCAGTATGTTCGCGCTTTATACGAGACTCGATGGTTGTATATTCAGCTAATCGCCTTTGCCATAACAGACTATGTCAACTTCCTCTTGATCACGGTTCCCCTTGGCATCGTCGCCGGCATGATGGGCTGGAATCCCACTGCCGTTTTCACCATTAACTGTTTCGCCATTATCCCCCTTGCCGCCGTCCTATCGTTCGCGACCGAAGAGATCTCTCTGAAGCTTGGTGAAACAATGGGTGGGCTTCTGAATGCTACTTTTGGAAATGTTGTCGAATTGATTGTACGATCCTCCAAGATGATGCGGAATGGGACGAGAGATGCTAACTGGATACGAAGGTCTCGATTGTTGCGCTCAAGGACAACCAGATCGAGGTCGTTCAGGCCTCCATGCTCGGATCTATTCTCTCTAACCTGCTGCTAGTCATGGGAATGTGTTTCCTCTTTGGCGGCATGATCCACCGCGGCGAGTCGGGTAATGGCAGGGAACAGCGCTTTTCCTCGGCCACCGCTCAGACTACCTGCTCCCTCATGACTCTGTCTTCTGCGTCGCTGATAATCCCCGCCGCTGTACGTTCCATTCGCCAGCACCAGACAAACCCCGTTGACTAACATGTTGTATGTAGCTCTACGCTGTCCTCGATCAAAGCAAATCTAGCCCCGAGGAGAAGAACCAGAGCATCCTCGTCCTCTCACGCGGCACCGCCATCGTCCTCCTCTTCCTCTACGCACTGTATCTCGTCCTCCAGCTGCGCACCCATAGTAATCTTTTCGACGCCGAGAACCAACAGAACGGCGAAGCAGAGGAGCCCGAGGAGGCCGCCATGGGCCACATTCCTGCAGCCGCTGTCCTTGTCGTCACCACCATCCTCGTCGCCATTTGTGCCGAGTACCTTGTTGGAAGCATTGACGATTTGGTCGAGAGCGCTGGCATCAGTAAGGCCTTTATCGGATTGATTTTGATCCCTATCGTTGGAAACGCCGCCGAGCACGTTACTGCTGTCGTTGTCGCCATTCAAGACAAGATGGATCTGGCCATGGGTGTCGCCATTGGCTCCAGCATCCAGATTGCGCTCCTCGTCACTCCTTTCATGGTCATCGTTGGATGGATCATTGGTGTCGAGATGACTCTTCACTTTGAGACCTGTAAGTCTTGGAACAGGTTCTGCCTTATTTTGAGTCGATTCTGATCTGGGTTTCCAGTCCAAACTGTTGCATTCGCCGTTTCTGTCCTTGTCGTCACCTACACTGTCCAGGACGGCAAATCCAACTATCTCGAGGGCGCTATGCTCCTCGGTCTCTACATCATCATCGCTCTAGCTTTCTATGCTACACCCGCTGGCGTTATTGACTCTGTTTTTGGAAGGGGCGGTAACTGGGGCCTCGTATCTTTTGCTCAAACTCTTTTCTAGTGCCGAATTTCTTTTTATCACTACGCGATATATGTTTCGAGGGTGAGGTATCCGAGATGCCCAGATAGAAGTCGATTTAAGGGCCTTGTTAGCAAAGGCATTGATGATAAAAGGGTAACCGGGGAATAAAGGTTTTGATATATACTTGGATACCTATAAATGCACCTGTGACATTCATACATTGTAACTCAGGCACTAGGAGGTATTTGATATTCCCATAAATTTAGTCCCGACCTCACCGCGATTCCATCTCTCTAATCTTCTATCCATTAAATCACCATGAACAATAATAATTCTTTGCGTGCACCATCGGCCGCTCCGTCACGAGGGGTTCGCGAGGGGCATCCCTGTGTGATTCGCCGTTGGAAGTATATTAGTATCTGCTACGCCTTTAGCGTCGGTCCGGGATGCACTCGTCTCTGCACACATTTGAACAATGGTAAGCCCATCCTCCCTCGCATCCTTAGCCGATCTTAGGCGCCGAAGCTAGGGAGGATTTGATGAACGTCCCGAGAGAAGGCGCGAATGGCCAGCAGTCGGGACTCTCCGTCTTGGTGATACTCATAATGATAGGCGCGACAGGATATGCGTTCCTCACCGTCAGATGTTCGAAACGTGGAGGCATGACGAGCATAGCTGATCTGCCATCTTCGTCATGGCCGGAATTGTCGCTGTAAATGCAAGTGTTCGTGCCTAGAGTCCGACTGATTCCGCTATTATATTATTAAGGCTATCTATAAGTTAGTATCTAACCTTAATCATTATCATTTGCGGCACCACGACCATGTCAGAGCCGGACGCCGCGGCCGGTCTGGCCGTGATGCTGACCGCTGATGAGCCTAGCCGGGTAGTAACTTCTGGCTGTCGAGGATAGCCGTTCACCTGCTTGATTCTGGCATCAGCCTCAGCAGGTGTCATGGGGCCGCCGCTCACGTCAAGGGAAATCGAGCCCTGTGTCGTGCGGTGCTGTCAAGAGTCGACAGCTCGGCGACAGGGCCAAAGGGTCGATTCGGCGGCGGCGGCGGCCGGGGTCGGGAGGCGGTCGAGGGAGGAGGGGCGCATGCGGCGGGTAGCTTGATGTTTGGGGGACTAGACGCTGCTAACTCTCTACTTGTAGGTCGATAATCCCATAGAGAAAAGGGCCTGTCCCAAGATCGGAACTCCGCTAAGTAGTAGTTAATGCGACCAACTAACCAGCGCTGGGCTTCCCACTATTAAACAATATATGTACTTGTCGGGGAAAAGAAATGCAGCAACGCGACCATGGATATACTGGGGCTCCAACCAAGCGGGGTTATCAACCTCGAAAACTGACTATAAGGTGGATGCTTGAGTACCTAGACGCGTTGGCTGCAAACATTCCCTCCTCCGCGACAGAAACCTGACGCAGCTCCCTCCCCCCAGCTGCACTCCAGGCTGATCAAAGCCCAAGAATGCACCCGAAATGGATTCTTTATCTCACCGGGATATTCAGCTCTCCTCGGAACGAAACGAGCGATGCAACCATCGACCGTCTCAACAAGGCGAATGATCTGGTAGGTGAGATCTGCCGCTTGTCCGGCGTTCCTGGTGCCTCAATCGGGGTAATTCACAAGGGGAAGAATATACACACCTTCAACTATGGGCATAGCGATCAGGAGGCAAAGGTCCCAACCCCAGACACGGTATTCGGCATAGGCTCAATTACAAAGTCTTTCATCGCGGCTGGGCTCTCGAACCTCGTGGATCAAGGAAAGCTGTCTTGGAATACGCCGGTTAAGCAAGTTCTGCCCGAGTTTCGCCAAGTCGACCCTGTTATTGAGGAAATGCTCACTATTTCCGACATCCTCTCGCATCGAAGCGGCCTGGCTGGCTTTGGGGATATGAACCTCGCTTTCCAGGGCGATGGAGATATGCTCTTACCTAAATCGAGCCTCTTCGATGTTGTGAAGCAGTTTCCGACGTTGTATCCTTTTCGCTCGGACTGGAGCTACTTTGTCTGGGGCTACGCACTTGCGGGTGAGGTGATCGAGAAACTGGCCGGCAAGGATTTGCACAGCTACATGCAAGAAACCTTGTTCCAGCCACTCGGACTCCACGCAACTACCTTTGATCCTGACAGCGTGGACCCTGATTAACTAGCAAAGCCATATGCTGGACTATCAAACGGCACCTGCTTCCCGCTCCACAAGCTACAACGTTTCAAAGACACCTTCTTTGAAGCTTCTGGAGGATTGTACTCGAGCCTCAGCAACCTAGCAGCTTGGTCCAAAACCATGTTGGAGGCGATTCGGTCGGGACATTTAATCGTCAAAGATGTTGAGTCGATGGTTAGTAACCACATACCGATCGCGAATCCTTCCTTGCGAGAGCGTTCCTACGGATATGGTTGGATCCGTACACAGCTCCCAGGTGTGGTGGGTGTCATTGGAGACAACGTGGACCTCCTTGGCGGAATCCGAAATCACCCGGTCCTCGGTAGGAGTGACCAGCCGCGCCTTATGCTCTATCACCAAGGCAGTACCGTCGGCTACTACACATTTGTTGCTTTATTCCCCGAAACCAACTCTGCTGTGGTCGTTCTCACTAACTCGATCGCTCTGAGCGATGGAGCAGATTGGATCGCTCGAGTTATGATTGACGCGCTATTCGGACTCCACGATGGCTACGACTATGTTGCACTGGCCAAACAGGCTAACAAGGTGGCTATTGAGGAGTATAACAATCTCGCCAGAGATATCGATGCTACGAGAGCGCATTGCACGAGCAGAGTGTTTCTGGAATTGGGTGCCTTCGTTGGCAGATATGAGAATCAGCACAAACCCTTTCACATCGACATCCTGCCTCATCCTGATCCTGACGCCGCAAAATTGATGTTTCGATTCCAAGGCCTGCAGGATCAGACCTATGAACTTCGGCATCTCTGCGATTCCCGGTTTGAATGGGTTCTAACACACGATGAGGCAAAGAAGCGGGGGAGATATAACAACGCGGTGCTGGGATCGTACGTGTTCAAGTTTGAAATGAATGACAGCGGTAAGGAGCCAGTTTCTTTTTCATGGGCTTTAGACCCAATGTTGCCGGAGCGCAGGGAGGCCTTTTATCGGAAAAAAGAAGGGCATCGGTCCGCCGAGTCGGGAGAAGCTCAGGCAGCCCTGGCGGGATGAGGGCCAGATTCTAGACCCTGCTGCTTCCGGCCCTCAATGTCTTCTCTTGCCCTCACACCTTGTTCCACACCACCTTGTATGTGCCCTTCTTCTCAGAGGGATTCCCCGCTATTTTACAGATAGATGCAACTGAGCTCAAGTACCCTAAAAGGGAGTGTGTTCTGGGGCTGTGCTCTGGCTAATCAGAATGCAGCTTTTTGCGACGAAATGCTCTGTGGTCATTGGTTAGCGACTCGCCACGCCCTACTTGCGGTTGTGGCTGATTTGGCCGCAGCGGGCCTCGAGAGCAACACCACACTGATAGAGGTAGAACTTCCAAGCGCCTTCATTGTCAATCGGCGTCAATTACAGGGAGGAAAAGCTCTAGGCCAACGGTTTTGGCCTTACAAACTGTGAGACTGGCCTTGTTCCCAACTCAGACGATTTATTACATCGGATCATGCACCAAGGGTGTCACCGGCACCGCCGTGAGCCTTCTTGCGGGGCGAGGAATCGTCGACTTGGACATCCCCGTCTCATCCAAGATTCTATCATTGAAGACTGAGGGGAACCCGGTGGTGGCCAAGAACATGACCTCCGAGACATGCTCAGCCGGGCTTTCGAGCATGCCGCTCGAAGTAGTGGGGAGACAGGGCCAGGTATTTACCAGGCATGAAGACATCGTCCACATCGTCAACCAACTGCCTCCCCCGGCTACATTCAAACGAGAGTGTAATTACAACAGCTGGCTGTTCGCCCTTGCGGGGATTCTCGTCGTACAGGAGCCCAAGTCCTCTAATGGACAATTCGCTGAACAGGAGATCTTGGACGATATTGGCATGAAGAGAACGTACATGGTTGCTCCTATTGAGACAACCATGCCTTGCCCTGCCTCGTTTTTGAAGCCAAGGGCCCCAAAGCCATCCACTTTCCTGGACGACAGAGTAGCCTTTGACAGCTCGGGAGCCGTCCGATCTTGCGTTGATGATATGTTGCTCTGGTCCAGGGCGCTCATGCAAGGTTGGCGAACTGCCAGTCCGTCTCGGCGCTATCATAGGACCAGCAAGCCCTTCGAGATGACACCTGTTTCCCCAGCATTAGCCGTCTATTCTCTTACTTCAGATCATCGAAGCCACGTCATGGCGGCAGCCCTATGAACTATGACAAGCATCTTTCCGCCTCTCTGGCCACCGCACAAACATCGCACTTCCCACTTCCCGGAGACGGGAGCAGCAGTACGCGCTTGGCTTCTTCAACTTGACCTCTCAACCACGGAAATGAATCTTATCACAAATGCGTGATGCAGTCTACCACGAGGGGCGGCCATCCGCAAGGTCAATGGTGCCTTTCTCACGCGCCAGCCTCGCAGCCCCCTTTCAGGAGATAGGCCCGGCCATGGTCGACACTCACGCGGCGCAAGGCTACATCCAACCGCAGCCAATTCGTAATCAGCGATTTTCTGCATGATGCTGGTGG
Source organism: Fusarium nematophilum (assembly GCA_033030565.1). Lineage (NCBI taxonomy): Eukaryota > Fungi > Ascomycota > Sordariomycetes > Hypocreales > Nectriaceae > Fusarium > Fusarium nematophilum. Next base: position 9,498 of record JAVIXY010000326.1, on the reverse strand, counting down.
ACAGTGGAAACATATACTATGTTTCTTTCTCTTGGGGCTATGCTTGTTCCGCTAACAATATACTCAAGGGGCAAATACCACGGCTCTCTGCCAACCCCTTTTTGCAACCAACCTCCACTCACTCATCCGTTTATCAAGAGGCTACAGTAAGCTTGGCCGACAGAACCAGAAGATGCTTGGTAAGCAGGTCTTTGCTCTTCATCTCCCCCGGATAAAGGCCTTGTGCACCCCAAATCTTTTTCTCTATCTCCCTAGATGTGATGTTGGCTGCCCCAGACTAGCGAGTATACGAGCACAAAACTCGGCTCGAACTACGACACTGAGCGGTTCTCACGTCTCCAGAATTCCCCACTAGCCTCGTAAGGCTGCGACCCTCAACCCAGCAACATTCAGTACCATTCAGTCAACTCAATATTCGGTTGCCACCCCTTATCCTCCTATCGGCGTAGTCTTGCCTCCTCTTCCTTACGCCGTAACCCTCATTGTCTCGCGACTTTCCGCCTTTGAAATAAATAGCTTATTCGAGCTTTGAACGCACCATCAATGCCGTATTTGATCCCTTGCTGTCGATGTCCGCTTTGCCACGCAAACACACCATTCAAGTCAGCACCGGCACTACGGTTGTCGTATCTGCTAAATGGGGAATGGACTTCTCGGACGCGCTTATCTGCAATTCCAATTGCAACCTGCCGATAAACCTGAACTGTGACCCCTTGTTGCCAAACTTTTGTTGTGGCGGCTTTGAGTATTGAGGTGAGACGAGATGATGGCCAAGCCTTGCTGATGGACATTGGACAGTTAAGTGACTGGGGCTGGGATACCCGACTTGCTCTCTCCGTATCATACCCGCAAGTCGACGTATGAAAACGAGGTATTTGAGGGTCACAGTCCTCAGGCGTATGGGTAAAAACCGTGCGACGTAGAATTCTTAATTCGTAGATAGTTTAGCGTTATCAAATGGAGAAAGTCTCACCGCACTATAGATACCAAGTCCAAAGACGCCATTGGAATAAAGCACAACGCTTCGCATGTCGCCCGTGGTTTGGAATGAATCGTGCTCTGGATTTGCGTTGGCCCCGGCACGGGTGGCGTGGCCCCCATTTCCCGGACGAGGCAGGGATGCTGGGCTGCAGACTTCTATGGTTGTCGATCTGTGCGGCATCGGTGGCAACAGGCCCACCAGATCGACCAGGGGTAGCCTTTAGCTCCTTGCCCTTGACAGTCTAAATAATTCTCACTTCGCACCGTATACTTTGAGAAGCCATTGCTCTAGTGCCACGCTATCGACTGGTCTGCAGCGCATTGAACAGTCACCGAACAGTCGGTGGCGCGCGTCTGCTGGTTGCAGCTGGGGAAGCCTCTTCGGGCCAAACCGACTGCATCCAAAACGCATTTGGATCCTCAAACGCCAACCCAACACCCTGCGAGGGTGATTTCTTTTTCTCAATGGGCCGAGATGCATGGGCCATATCTGGCATGGTATTATATCGCTCATGGCCATTCGGTGTTCCCGCCCCACACGACGCTGGTGTTGCTGATGCCGCCTTGAGAAGGGCAATGTCTGAGAGCGTCTGTGTAAGCAGGTTACCCCGCGACCCGTGCTTGTTTCGGTGGTGGCACACCAGCCAAGCACTCTATTACGCAGTCCGACCCGGGGGAAGGACGTTCGCAAAGGGGATTCGTCATGGGCAACCTAGGATTGGCAGAGTCGTTACTGTGTTTCGTTCTGGCGTGGAGAGGAACAGGAAAAGAGAAAACAGGCACAGGCTTGCCCCCGACATTGTAGCCTGCCCCCGTCCAGGCTGCATCAAGAGTACACTGGCGGCCTTTCCGGGTGTGTTTGCGGCTGAATTTTTCAACCTTCGCCACCCACTGTATGATACTTCGATGCCGGGGCTCAACCAGCCTTCACGGCGTACGGTCGCGCCTTCAAATTCACGTTGAAGACGCCACTAGATCTCATCCTTTCACAACCGGAGACCTTTCATCTCACAGACAACTCCCGGCCAAAATTCGTTTTTAGAGCTTATTGACAATACCGCAACCATGGGCTCCCTTCAGGTATAAAAGCGAGTCCTAGAGCATTATCTCTCTTTAATTCCCATACCCTCCTTATGATCAACAATTATCGTTCCAACAAGGGAGCGGCAATACTGGATTGAATAATTTGCGAATCATGCTCGTAGACGCTTACAACCGGCTCAGAAGCTATACACAAGATGAAAGAGCAAGACGTTAGCGGTCCCAATCGCTAATCTCTACAAGCAAACAGAATGAAACAGGGCATATGCGTCTTTGCGTGGTCGAGCGAATCCGACTGCGCGAGTTCCTCTGCTTTACTCATGCTGGCGAATACAGACCAAGCTCCTTGTCGAAGGCCTCCGAATTAGGCTCCCGGCCTAAGTACTCCTTCAAAAAGTCCATCTCGTCGATGCTACCGCCTTTCTCCAGAACCGTGTAGCGATACCTACGTCCCTCCTTGCCATCCATCGGATTCTTCGCGAAGAACGAGTGGAACATGTCGAGAGAGATCACCTTCGAGTAGGCGTAAAAGTAGTAACCAGCGCCGAAGCCTTCAATGAAGTGCCCGATTTGGGCATATTCACAACTCCATTCCCTGCTTCCTCATTAGCGATCGATTCTTCACGAGCATTTGTACCAGCCAATACATACAGGCTTTCTCCCAGTTCCTCAGGACCCTTGATTCCAGAGATGTTCTGCAAAAGCTCGGTCCAGAGACGGTCAGTGTTTAGCTGCTTAACTGCCTCTTGAGACTTGGGTGTATGCACAGACATATCAAAAATGCCCGGGACAACATTTTCGAAGAGAGTGCGTATAGCCAAGTTGTGGTGCTTGGTTGCAACCAGCTTCTCAATCAAGTCATCAGGGATCTGCTCATTGGTCTCCCAGTGCTTAGACATTGACTTAAGCACCTCGGGAATCCAGCACCAGTTCTCCAGCATCTGAGAGGGCGCCTCGGAAAATTCGCTTTTCTTCGAGGTTCCATGGAAGATGCTATAGCGAGTACGGCTGGCCAAGTCATGAATAGCGTGCCCTAGCTCATGAAAGACGGTCTTGACCTCATGGTGGTTGAGCAATGAGGGTTTCTTTAGTGATGGCTTGCTGAGGTTGCAGACAAGAGCAGCGACCGGATAGTGCCTCTTACCATCCTCGTCGATGTAACCTGGCTCAATGCTGAATTTCGCGTTGCCACAATACTTGCCATCACGGGGGTGCAAATCCAGGTACAGGTAGCCACAGAAGCTGCCACCCGAGGCCTCGTCATCCCACACGCTGTAGATCAAGACATCTTCGTGCCATGCAATGTCCTCGGCTTTGCCAGTGGGGCTCAGCCGAGCTCGCTCATCTGGCTTCAACTCAACAAAGACGAACCCAAAGATTTTCTCGAAAATCTTGAGCATGCCCGCAAAAGTGGACTCGACGGGAAAGTACTCGGAGATCTTGGTCTCGTCGACGCTGTACTCCTTTTCTTCCTGAATACGCGAGTAGAAGTCGAAGTCCCACAAGAAAAAGTCATTGTCGACTGGGAGGCCGCGCTCTTCGTGGTCCTTCTTCTTGTACTCCCGTAGACGGCTAATCTCCTTCTCTTCATTAATTTGGACCTTCTTTCGAAGATTTTCAAGGAAGGATATAACATTGGCAGGACTCTTGGCCATATTTTTCTCAATATGGAAGCTCGCGTAGTTATCGTATCCGCAGAGGCGGGCAACCTCATCTCGGAGGACGATGGTTTCCTGGAATAGAGGCACATTTATACGGGCCTAGAAGAGATTAGTCGAGTCTATGCCGGCATAATTGAGCATTTTACCTTGTTGAACACCGCGATCATGTACTTGCGGCGCGTGTCGGCGTTGACGGCGTGCGCCATGAGCGGGACGTGATGGTGACCCTTGAAGGAAAGCTTCACTTTACCCTCATTTTCTCCAGTACCCTTCTCGAGGGTATGGATATCAATGTAGTCGGAACGGACACCTTCGAGCTCCTCGGGTGTGAACCAAATAGCGCCCTTCTCTTCGTTCAAGTTCGTCCGGTATTGAACCTTGATCTCGCCCAGGCGCTTCTGGATCTCGTTGAATCGATCTCGGTTGGGACCAGCGGGCAGATGTAGACCATTTTCGATGTAATCTCGCCGCGTATGCTCAAGAGCATGCAGCTGTTCCCTGCTGCGAACTTGTGCATCTTGGTTCTCGAAAGCGAGTTCTGTCAATTTGACGAAATCCTCTCGCATGTTGCACTCGGTTTTCAAGTCGGCTAAGGCCTTCTCGAAATTAGCGGAAGCTTCTCGCAGCTTCTCGTCTGTGGAGACATGGCGGTAAAATGCCAATTTTCCGACCAGCGAGGAAGATTTGTCCACATGTCGCAGGGCGGGTGCAATGACGTTGTCGAAAACGGCATTGTCTGCAGAAACATTGGCCACTATAGAGTCAACGGAGCTCCTGGTCTCGTCACAGAACTTCTTGGTATCGGCGGCAATCGACTCGGGGGTGGCGGTGAACAGAGGCGGCGCCTGGGGAGGGTTGCGATACTTTTCGGAAGCCATGGTGCCAGTCGTCGGCTGCTGTCGTGGAATGGCAACTGGGGAGGCTGGTGTCTGGCCTTTTGGGGAGGTACAGTTGCTTGGGTAGGAGCAAAATTGGCTGAACTATTCTTGGCTTGGTAGCCAACTGGTTCAGTATTGCGGAAGGGACGGCACGATTGGTGGGACGATGGGGAGAAATTGGAAGCTCGGTTAAGCAGATGCCTGAAAACCCCAGCTCAGGAAGCTGGGAGCGGGCGGTTTTTGAAGAGCACTACTGTGATCCAACCCGTAAACCCAAAACTCCAAGCAGAACCAACTTGAGCGACGACGGCCCAGGTGTTGCCGCCGTTGCCGCCGCAATTTTTGCTAAGAGTCCCCCCCGCCCCAAAGATCACTGCAATCAAGCCTCGTCGTTGATCCATCTGTTGGCGCCAAACCGCGGAATTGAGAGCTCAATGGATCCGCTCAGAGTAGGGTTGCATGTGTCCAGGCTGAATCTAGCCGAGTAGTGGACCTGATAACCATCCCCTCTTTTAATGAGGCCTGCCAGCAAGGATTAAATGTGCGCCGTGTGATACCGCTTGGTGTAAAATTACAGGGTTGGCGTCACCGCCAATTCTTGACGCTGACTGTCATCAAGATGAACTCGGCATGACAGTCGAGCTGTGTCGCCATTGAGACTGAACAAGCGGCAGTGCTGATTGGTCTCACCGAAGAGCCGCAGGGCACCCAGCCAGGTGCAACCCATTTAGCGGCTAGCATGACTCAGAAGGCAAGAGTGACCCCGGACCAACGAGATACCGTGCCCCCGCCCAACTAACAGGATGTGCGGGCCTGGGGTGCTGCTAATGCCACCCTATGCCCCTGCTTCGGATGCGATGCGAGCCAGGGACCTGGTATGATCGAGCCGTGGAAAATTGAGGCCAGACTGATTCCGGCGGTCTCGCGCCCGTTTGTAGTCCCTTGCATCTGTGCTACCAGCCGCTCGCAACAGGGGTGCCATCTCCACTCTGCGGCCTACCCACTGCTGCCCGGTTTCCCTGCAGCATGTCGAGAATCAGCGCCGAGAGTGGTGTCACCACACCTTGGTTCAATTCGGTTACGGTAGGTACATCCCCAACACTTCCAGCAGCCTGCCAACCGTCTTTTGGGCCGCGACATGCAGCCACATCACATTGGCTTTGCGGCGTGAACTCGCCACAACCAAGGATGGAGGCGGCGGCATTCTTCTGTGAATACCCGAGTGCCAAAGGTCAATTACATCCTCGACAAGCCTACTTTGCTTGATCTCCAGCAAAAGAAACGGCTTGCTCATCTGGCGCTCTTGGTGGGCTGCCATCCATCTGCATCACAGTTTGCAAAGACAAAAAGAGGTGGGTGCGGAGAGGCGACGCTGGATCGCTGTTGCCGCTCAAAACAAACACCCCTGGCTAGCAGGGCGTATAGGGAGATGCCTCCCAAGGTTTAGTTCGACAGCTGCAACGACTAGCTCCACGACACGCCTCATAATAACTGGATTGAGTGGTTCAAGAGTTTCAGGCCTCATGAGTGTGGGCAGCTCGGCGCTGAGTTCCGCTCAGGCCGCAGCCTCACGTTGAGAAGTGGTGTCCAACAACCCTCGGCTACAGAATGAACTCGTTGTTGGTGGAAATTGCCTACCTGCTGTTGTGCTAAGACAGAGCCGTGCTGAACCGACCAGGTCTGACATGAGAGCTTGACGAGATCCTTTCCAGCAGGATAATTCGTGTACCGCAGGAAAGACCTGGCCCTCCCTGATATCGGCCGTCATTGTTCAGGGCTCTTCTCGACAACACGAGCCAGTAACTCCATTGTAGGCCCAAAAAGACGACGCTCATCGACAACGGCAGTTGTAGACGAAAGCAGGTGACGTTGGTGGGAAAGCCAGTCGACATCGGTCCTGTGACGTAGGCTCTTAGCCGAGACGAAGCTATTTACGGTGGTAAATGACCCTCTGGTTTGGTGCGTGCAGTGGTGGACGGGGATGGTTGAGCAGTTGCTCGGCTAATGATCATCGTCAGTTCAGCCTAGACCAAGAGACTCTTCAAGTAATCGTGATATGACAAAGGCAGGCGTCAACACTGAACTAAGGCTAATTCTTCTACTCTCGGCCTATTTTATGCATACCGTTTTAATACAGGTGCCGCACCTCCAGTGAGCATGCTGGATGCTGCCTGAAATGGCCGTAGGATAAAAGCAGCCGACCTTTGTAAAAGGGGCCCTTGCTCAAAGCTTGCAGCTGGATGGAACACGCCTCTTGCGACTTCTTTTTGACTGTCTGACTACGGCGCGGAAAGTCATCCCTTGCGGGGCATCGGATCTCGGCCGATACCATCCTCCGCTTCGCCCCCTGCACCGAAGGAGAAGTTCCACGTTGTCAACCAGTGCCAACGCCGATGAGCGCCAAGATTGGTGCCAGCAGAAACGGCCATGCCAAATGAGCGACGTTATCCAAAAGGTTCGCCTTTGCAGCACCGACTTCAATAAGTCATCAAGAAGGTCAACACTCTTAATCCCATTCTAGTGGTAGCTGTTAAGGTTATACAACCTCGCAGCTGAGCTGACTATGTGCGTGTGGCCCGGAAATGATCCTTGCCCCGGTAGAGCGCTAACAGCTGCCAAGGAAAAATTTTACAGAAGAGAGTTGCTGCTCTATTTGGTACGATCAAGCCTTCCACGCTTCGGTGAGTCAACTTAGAGAAACTGAGATACCCGTAGTTACTACACGAAGATCCCCCCCCCCGGACAAATACAGCAATACCGATCGTAGGTGTTCTCCCAACATCCCCCCTTCACGCCTTAGTTCTCTTAGTCGCTGGCTGCTTGCCTGACGAATCCATTTTCCTTTTCCCCGTTCCCTCAAACTCGTCACCGGTATCCACGGAGCCGTCTTCACCTGTACTGCTCTCAACCCCCCCCTGGGCACACGAGTCTCCAATTCCAGTAATCGCTGCGTCTTCGCTGGTCACACTCTCTGGCTCTCCGCCCCGCCCCTTGCCCAGGCTCTCCATCGAAACGACATCTCTCAGGGCCTCGTTTTTGTCCTGGTCGTCTCGAGCGCTTGCCGTGTGTGTGTCTGTTGAACCTATCGACCTCTGCTTTGCTGCTATCGGCTCACCCCGCATACGATACGTCGTGTCCTCTTGGAGCTGTGCCACAGAATTCTCGTCGAACCGTTCGGAAGGTTTGATAGTTAAAGTTTTCGTGGTGTTCGCGACCTTGGCGGTGACGAGGATACAACCAGGCTCCGAGACCTTGAAGTGCACTTTGACGGTTAGACCGTTCTTAGGCCTAAACCCTGAAATGTCGTAGGTTGCTACTCGAATGTTGTCTTCATGAGCCGAGCTTTCACCTTCGTAGACGGCGATCTTCACTGATTTCTGACCGCCCCAGGTTTGGAAATCCCTTTCCTCTTCGGCGGGTAAAGATCTGTTGCGGTTCATGATGATTTCCATCTTCAGCTTACCCTCGTGGAATGCTTCAATTCCGAGGGAGCGGGGTAAAACCATAGTGACGTGGGTATTTGGATTAGACGCCAGTGCTGCCCCCCGCGCTACACATTCGTCGGGCTTCATGTCGACAATTGGCACACCAGGAAACTTCTCCTTGCAGATGCGTTCGAAACTTGGCAGATAACATGTACCCCCCGTCTTAATGATGGATGTGAGGTTATCCGAAGATAAACCAGGTTCGCTGAAGAGGGTATCACTGAGGCTGAATACCTTGTTCCAGAAAGGCTCACACAATCTCTCGAACTCGGTCTGGCTCATGGTAATATGTGGTGGCTCCTCGTCGGTGGTGCTGTACAGAGTGATTGTGACTTCCTGAGAAGACGGGTCTGCCAACTGGATCTTCTTATGTTCACATTCGTCGAAAAGCTGTTGCCGATCGATATCGTCCCGGTTTCCTCCCCACTTGTCGAGCGCAGCGTCGGCGAGAGACCAAGTGAGGTCCATACCACCGAGAGTATTGCATCCGTTGGTTCCTTTGACCAGATACGACCGCTTCTCCCCGTGGGTTTCCGAGCGAATAATCGTCAAGTCGGTGGTGCCACCGCCGACATCGACGACAAGTACAGTAGACTTGTCCAGCTTCTCCATATGAACGTGCTGAATGGCCGCCGCGACCGGTTCTTCGACCATGCCGACTTCTTTGAAGCCTCCCCCTTGAGCTGCAACTCGCATAGCGTTTCGTTGATCGCAAGTAAACTGTGCTGGAACAGCGACGACACACTCGGTGATGATATGCTTGAGAGTCGCCTCGGCCTTTTCTCGAATTTTGGCAAAGATGAATGCCAGTACTGCCTCGGGAAAGACATATTCGTCGTTAAGATTGAAACAGGCAGCATGATCGCGCATAGTCGCGTGCTCAATCTTTCCAACATCGTTCGTGAGGGCGCCGTCCTTGGGTGTACGCCCGAGGATGCGCTTTGAATGCCGTAGGTGATGCGCCCATCGAGTGGACGATTGTCCAGGCTGTACTAGCATCCATTTGCCTCCTTTCTCGAGCCGCACGGTAGTCGAAATAGTGATTTGGTTGTAGAAGAAGTAAAGAGGCTCATCTCCAGCAAATACACAAGTATTGCTGGTACCGACATCGATGCCGATACTGTTGACCATTGTTTTGGTAGAGCTCGCGCTGGTGGTGTCCTCCAACAATGTTCTGGTGGAGATTGAATGACCTGAGTGGTTGGAAACAAAAACAGATGAGCACGGGTGTCTGATGATTGCGGGCTGTAACTTATTCTTAAATCAGGGGGCACCATCTTATTAATGACTAAGCTGGCATGGCGCCGCGCTTGGGCGCCAAGGGTGTTATGAATCGGCAATGCCGGTTGTGAATCTTCAGCTCTTTCCAACCAACTAACCCAACACCTCATCCGACATGCCCTCAAAACGTCCTGGTATCCGTGGCGCCGCTGAGCCGTCGCTGATTTCACA
>JAVIXY010000325.1:0-28157 GCA_033030565.1 Fusarium nematophilum | reverse complement strand
GGGTCACGTGCAAGAATCGTCTAGATTCGTGGCGTATAACAGGACGCCTTGAGGGCAGCCGAGCTGCCTGCAATGAACAAAGGATCCATGTCTTAGCTATGAGATTTAGTCTGGAGAATGTCGGCACGCTGCTCATGGCGATTCCTTGAAAGGTTTTGCCGTGATAGGGGATGGTTTTCCTTATATTGTTCAAGTGGGGCTTGGCGGAAGTCATTACGCCATGCTTATTTGGCATGTCGCGCTCTAACCGTCTTGACCCTAAATTGTAACGGCGGCATTATATCTTCAAGATCTGGTTGGCTGGGACGACGGAAAACGATGGAGTGGAAATGAGATCGGCAGATCATGGGGATCGTCACCAGGAGCATTAGAAACATGTTTCGAATGCTGAAGCTTAGCTTGGAAATCTCACAGTAACTATCAAACGAAAGCCCCGACTACGCAGCTGTGAAAGACTCAACCTTGACCGAACCCCCCAAAGCTGTCTCAGCATAGTTAAAGATCCCAAAACGATAGGCGATGAAGAAAGCCCACCCATTGTACAGCTTGTATGTCGGTCCAAGACTCTGGTACTTGACTCCATCCCAGCTATACGAGAACACGGCATTCCCAGTCCCAGTAGGGCTCGTGTCAAGGTCTGCCTTCAACCACACCTTTGTCGTACCCTTAGGCACCGCCGCAGTCGCTTTGACTTCTCCGAGGCTCTTTGTCTCACCAGACCATTCATCCATGTTCATCCCTTGCTTCGCAGCAAGGACAAACTCGCCGTTGGATCGATGAATGCCAATGTAAGCGCTCTGGTCACGGAATGCAGACAGACCAGCGCGATCTCCGTCCTTCATGTTGGAAAAGTCAAGCTTGATGGTTCCCACGGGGTGTGAGCCGTGAGTTCTGTGGGTGAGGGTGTTCCTCGCCGAGTAGATATCGGTGGTGACGCTGGCAGTGCGCAAGGTCAAGCCGTTGTTGACCGTGAAAGAGTTGACATCAGGATTATGGTTCCACTCCCAAGAAACATCAAGAGACGTTCCCTTGAAGAGGTCCGTCCTTGCCCAGTTCTTTGTGGCACCGGTCCTGTCGGGAAGTGGAACCGGATAGGAAGCTCCCCATCCGCCGTTATCACCCTTCACAAACACTGGGAATCCGTCGTCGCCCCAGCGAATGGGGGCAAGCACTGGAAGGCGTCCAGCAGGGTACGCCCAGGTAAAAGACATGAAGTACCACTTTCCATCGGGAGTCTTGATGAGACTGCCTTGGTGAGGAGAGTTGCCACCTGCTAGTGGTCCCGTGACACGATCGACGAGAAGTTTAGACTCGTAAGGACCGAAAGGGCTTTTGGACTTCCAGATCCAAGTTTGGGCACCACTGGGATTGTCGTCAAGGATGTAGTACAGGCCGTTGATCTTGTACATGCGGTTGCCTTCTAGACCGTCCACGTTGATGTCCGTGTTCTTGAAGACAGTCTGTGACTTGACCTGGCTAAGACCGTCCTTTGAAAGCTGCGCCACTCGGACATCATTGGATCCGTACACGACGTACATGGTGTCGTCATCGTCGATCAGGATGCCATTGTCATAGTAGCAGACACCGCCTCCGAGATTTCCTCGATTCGTCCAAGGGCCCTGAGGCGATGGCGCAGTGAAGATCCACGTGTAATAAAAATTGGCGCAGCCAATCCAGTACCACAGGCCGTTACTCTTGCGGTACCTGAGAGAAGAAGCCCAGGTTCCTCCTCTGTAAGCACGCTGGTTGCTGTTGGCCGGGAGATCGTATCCGTCTCCAAAGTTCAGTCGGGGAATCGAGTGGCCGATGAGATCCCAGTTGATGAGATCCTTCGATCGCAGGATCGGTGCTCCAGGACTGTAGTGGAAGTTTGACGCGGAAAAGTAGTAGTTGTCGTCCGGTCCGAGGAATACATCATTGTCTGGGAAGTCAGAGTAAATGATGGGGTTGGTAAAGGTGTCGGCTCGGGAGGTGAGCTCTCCGGCCAAAACGGCCACAGACAAACCTATGGCCGATAAAATAGTAGAGGGCTTCATCTTGGGTTTGCGGTCGCCTGCTTGTGTAGTCGAGAGCGACGGGCAAAACTGAACATATATGTATTGCACGGGTACCGTCATGATAGGCGGCTTTTCTCATCCGAGTGCGGCCCCTCTCGGACATGTTGCCTATTGAAGGCGTCTCGGAACATCTACCGCTTCCCTTTGGGGCCGCCATGAGAACGTCGCAGAATGCAAAGCTCAGAACATGCTCGAACGAGAATCGTTCAAAGTGATCAGCCTGAAGAGGTATATATCCGTGCGATCATCTAATTCAGCCGAAAGGAAGAATTAATTCCGAGCCTAAATCTATAGAGACGAGCCGGGAAACCCGGTTATGTTTCGTATTCAGGGCCGCGCCCCTCGCAATTTTAGGCGGAAAGTGACGTGACACCGGGTAATTGCGACAGGGTATGGAGACTCTGTAAATATTTAGCCTGGATCTTGAGATTAAGGTTTAAATATATCCCGTCCAAGTCGATACTTGAGTGGCCGAGGCCCAGATTTCAAGCAGCCGATTGAGACGGCATGAGATAGATGCATATAGGGGAGCCGCGCAACATCGCACAATACAGACAATAGTCAACAACAGTCAGTATCGAACCAGTATTAATATTATTCCAATGCCTCAGCACCAGAAGCCGTAGGCCAAGTAAGCCCCAGGAAGAACATCCGTGATCCGTATACATGCAGATACTTTCGGTTAGATTTCAACATCAACATTAACTCCTTTATTTATCTTCATTGTAGACGTGGTGACGCCCTGGATCGCTTCCATCTCCTTGGAAATGGTAGCGCCACGCCGCTAATAGTTTGCGGACCTCGCTCCTCGATTTCTTCGTCGAGATCCTATCCACAAGATCAAACGCCGAGACCACCTCCGTGACCTCGCGGTAGTCGCCAAAGAGCCTCTTCCGTCTGTAGGTGAGATACGTCTGACGGGACGGGTTCGAATTGTTGACGTTGCCCAAGATCAATTTAGCAGCCTGGTAGAAAGACGCCCAATCTAGATCCAAATAGCCGGGATCAATCCTCTCGCGAAAGCTCAGATAGTCGTCGACGAGATAATGTATATAGTCTTCCTGCCAGTAGCCCCTGCACAATAGGGTCTCGACGCAGCTCCACGCCTGCGCCTTGGCCGCGCATGAAACTGCTCGTTTCCAGTACTTTGAGTCCGAAGGCTTAACATGGTTCACCATGAGGGCTAGTAATTGGGCATCCTTAAACCTCGCTGCGGTGTGAATGGGATTCTCATCGTCAATGGCTCCATCGGAGACAGGAAGACACTCCCAGTTTAATTCTGCTCCAGCGTCGAAGAGCAATCTGGCGATGGCGAGTGAAGTGGACTCATCAGCAGCAGGCCAGACTATAGACGCCGACAACGGAGAACGGAGACGATGAGTTGTGCCCACGCCGTCACAGCCAAAGTAGTTTGGATCCGCGCCATTCGCCAGCAGAAACCGCACCATCCTGATTTTCTGGGCACTCTCATGGCGATTCGAGTCGATCGCTCGCAGGAGCGGCGTTGTACACACCCTTATTCGCGACTGTGTGCATCCAGGGCAGTGCACAGCCGAACTTGGGGGGTTCGTTATTGCACCCGCAGCGCGTAGTGCCCAGACGGCAGGTTGGTTGCCAGACCAGGCTGCGTAGGCGAGAGCAGGCTGATAGATACTATTCGAGCGCATGCCATCGGTGACTTCTACTGCCGTGTTGGGGTTTGCGCCGTATAGCAGGAGCGCAAAGAGACAGGGATTGTTGGGAGCTTTGAGTGCCTTTGCAAGCGGGTGCTGAGCCAACTGGGGCTCTTGAGGCCAATTTGGGTCTGCTCCTCGAGCGAGGATATCTATAACGGAAGCGCTGTAGGTGGATCTGGATATGTTGGCGAGCTCGGCGTCCAGCTTTTCTTTCTGGGTATTATCTAGCAGTGCTCTTCGGCGTACGGATGCCACGATAAGTTGCCGATTAGGGAGGGCCTTTTCAACAACGGCTTTTATTCGTTCAGCGAGATCTTCGATACCGTTGAATGATATCAAGCCCCAGGACTTTTCAGATTCAACAGGTGAGGCTGTTCTTGCTGTGCGGCTATCCTCGCTGGCAACAGAGTCGGGCTCATTCGCCTCCTCAACTGTTTCGGGTATCCGAGACGACATGTCCGGTACAGATCGCGATTCTGCTGGCTGGGAGTCACGATCGACATCACGATCGACGTTCTGATGATTAGTCTGCGCTGCCGTTGGACTCGGAGGCGTAGAAAACTCCCCGGGGTCCACAACGGTCTCCATATAAGTAGACTCGGCGTAAGAACTGAGAATTGCCATTTCCTCAATCCACTGTTGGACTCTTGTGTTCTGCGAACCCGACCTTGTCCGGCGAATGAAGCTGATCCGAGCCAAGATTTCATCCGTGTTGAGTCTAACCTCTTCGACCTGCGCCCGGAGGTTCTCTGTATCATCCCTGATATCTTGTCCCAAGTCGCTGCTTTCATTAGACTTGTCTTTAGCCATCGTCAGAGCAGGTGAAACTGACAGTGAGATCGCTTGTAGACCAATGCTCAGGGCCATTTTGTAGACTTCCAGGCTCTCGCGCAGTTTCTGCATGTCCTCCTGGCCAAAGAGCGCCCATTTCGCCTTTGTCCAGACATTATCATTGCGATACTTTAGGATATGTTCCTCAATCTGCCCAACGGCCGACACGCAGCCGACGAGTGTGCTATCCACCTGCTCGAAGAGCGTGTCTGGCAGACCGCGCCTCAGGCTGCGAGACAAGGCGCGGGTGAGAGGGTCGAGGATCGCGGCTATCGCTTGAAGCTCCAGTGATATTCGGCCGAGGTCGTCGGCGCAGTCACGGAAGTCGCTGGAGAAGCGTGTGAGGGTCATTCCGGTCTTGGCGATGGCACTTGCAAGGGCCAGTGAGGCCCCCACGATGGAGAGGGGATCCATCTCGGCACTTCAGGGCCAAAGTCAAGAACCGGATCGCTTAAACTGACAAAAAGGATTATCCAGCTCATTTCTTGGTCCAAATTCACACAAAAGTCCTGGGCGGGGTTTTCGGCAATTGGAAAATTAATGAACCGGACGCCATCTTCGATGGTGGACGCCACATTGCGGTGTCGGGCCTCTATCAACTTTGGCCAAAATGTCTTCGACTTGGCATTTCAAGAGAATATACTACGTTGCACGATTACCCTACAGACAGATCTCTCATTGCAGTGGACGACCGGCATTGTCCGAGGTCTCTGCCGCATACCCGGCTTTTAAGATGAAGGGGCGGTCAACTCCAGCCTCTTGTTTGAAGTTAAGCACGGTAAAACTAAGAGATTGTCCCTGATCTGCCGATGGCCTACTCTTGAACAGATCACGAGATGGAGATCGCCGACCCGTGGAGAATACGAGGTGCAATAGTTCCAGCAGGTCTCGTATAGCCATCCATCAGGGTCAATCGCTTTAACCACGCTGGGGACAATTTCCGCACGACGTCATGCGCGAGAACGAGATGCCAAAAATATCTAGCCCCGTGGTTGGCTCGGCAGAAGCGCAGCTAGGCTTGATTAGGTCAAAGGCTAGGCATTGGACGAAAGAAGAATTCTTTCCCCGCGGGCTGGAATTCTGGGGGGCTAAAAATACATGGACAAATGGCTAGCGCTGGACTAAGGAATAACAAAAACACAGGACAGATTCAGTGTAGTGTGACCTCTACAGCGTCCTGCTATTTTATGTCCCCCAGCTTTTAGGTGCTAAGAATGCCCGCCTTTTTCAGTCAGCTTTGGGCAGATCGTTCTAGACTCGGGCTAGGTTGAACCTGGCGCCGTGCATCCGCCACGGACACGGCGAGAGCTAGGTTGTGGGCTGAGGCAAGCCTTCGAGACTTTCAGAACAGGGTGATTTCGAAATACGAAGCCGACTTCCGGATGGCATGAGATCTTCGGTCTACTACTACGTAGTAGTGATCCATAACTATCTTCCAACGACTATATAATGAGACTCCTGTAACCACAACAATCATCTCCATCAACCAACAGCATCCTCTCTCATCTCAACACCCAAGCTTCACAGCCTTCAACTCTTCACCACATCCTCAACTCAACAACCCATCTCTCAACCACCCTCAACAAACCCCCCTTCAACCATCAAAATGAAGTTCACCGCCGCCATCGTTGCCCTCCTCTCCACCTCCGGTGTCATGGCCGCCCCCGCCGCCGACTCCGTCTCCATGATGGCTGCCACTCCCCAGTGGACCATCCAGACCCTCAACCGCGTCTGCGACAAGACCGACACCACCTGCACCTGGAACTTCAAGATCAAGACCGGCGCCGGAGCCGCCACTCCCTGCAAGTACGTCGTCAAGGCCCCCAAGGGCAAGAAGGCCTCGCAGGCCAACGGCGGCCCTGCCAAGTGCGGCACCTTCACCATCACCTCTGGCTGGAGCGGCCAGTTCGGTGCCGACAAGGGCTTCACCACCGTCTCGGTCGTCAGCACCAAGAAGCAGATCATCTACCCCTCTTACACCGACAAGCAGCTGGCTGGTGGCAAGGTTGTCAAGCCTGACCAGTCCTACGCACCTGCTGCTCTCCCTTAAATCTTGATTGGGACATCCAACTTCCGACAGGATGGGCATAAGGCTTAATGTTAATATGGTGGATGGGGTTGAATAGAGTGCACATAGAAAGCCACATTTCTGGTTTGTGGCATGGCTTCAGGAGCATTAGAAATTGTATATACTTAGACGTCACAAATGAGATGCTATTAATTCTCCAAAACATTTGAGGCCTTGCGCGACCGATTAAATGACAAACTTGTAAATCTCGACTATTTATTTGACTTGTATCAATAGATCCTGGCTAGCTATAGCTGCCTATCTTCGCAGCTGACCTAGTCTCTGCTTGAGAATGGACGTCGAGCTACAGCCGAACCTCGGCCGTGCTCCGTTTTCGACCTACGAGACGTCTTCATCTCAATTCTTGTCTAGACTACAATTTATTCTACCCAATCTACGTCAATGTCAATTTCTTCGCCGCTGACACTCTCCTTTCCGCTCTTGACCAAGGCTTCACCCATCGCCGTTTGGAGCCTCTCTGCAAACCTACACTCCCCTGGCACATCATAATCCAGGTCTCGACCGCAATTGATCATGCACATGAAGCCCCTCTTGGCTTCTTTGGCGACCTGTTGATTCTCACTATGGCTGAGCTCCCTAAGGCGCTGTCTCCAAAACAGCCATCGCTCTAGGCTGAAGCCAGGCTGGTCAACGCCTACTTTCTTCGCCTGAGGCCCGGTCTCAAGGATGCCGGCTTCGTATCTGTCCTCATATGACTGATTATTTATGGAGAAGGATAAGAGCTTGTGGCGACAATGGTAAATCCAGATGACTGCCGCTGGAAGTTGAACGGCGGTTGCTTCGTTGTCAGTTTCGAGGGCTTCTCGCAGACACCAAAGGGCGGTGGGCCCTATCGAGTCCTGGCAGATGCCAAGCGCGAATGCCCTGGCTGAGAAAGTGGCGAGGCTGCACTGCTGCGAGACTGTACCGGCCTGCCAAAGCTGCGACCAAGGTGCCTGCAAGCTATTGTCAAACCCGTAGGATTCCCAAGGCGCCACTGGGCCATGAGTTGAATTCAGGCTTTTAAGCGTAGAGCCAAGTTCTTTGGTCCACCACAACAACCCTACAAGCTTGTCCTGAAAAGGATCGTCTTTGTCAAGGCCCTTGGCGACCTCAATGAACATGTGCCAAAGAACGTCGAGTCCTTTCTGTGCAGCGCCACAATCAACCGCCTCTCTATTCAAGGCGGATTTGATAAAGTGGAAGCTGAAGCTTTGGATCGAAAGAAGTAGGTCGTGTTTATCCTGTGTGCCAGAAATCTCGAGAGATTCGGCATTGAAGGATTCTCGAGCTTCCCGCCTGTAATGTTCTTCAGGGTCAAGCTGCGAGTGAATGCTTGAAGTTAGCATTTTGGATTTTATGAACGAGATTTAAAAACAATGATGATATATATGGTCGAGTAAAGAGCCTGAATTGTTTTCAAGACTATTGTTTGATAGCAAGGTCGATCAGGACCCGGGGTGATTTATGGAACAATCTCAAGACGGAGGCCGGTGCAGCTCGATCCTTTGACAAAATATACTTTAGGCAGCAGTCTAGGCAGCAGCATTAGTCAGAAATACAGGCAGCCAGGATTGTTGCAATCAGGTCCAGCGAAGTGGTGTTGTTTAGAAGACAGTATTGCGGGTGGGCTCTAGGTCAAGCGTGTGTAGATCCTCTGACTGCGCAAAATCCTGCCTGAGCCTCCTGATTCCGTGATCATTATTGATGCAACCTCAGAATACTAAATAATTTCCTTCAATTCACTTTTATGATGGGCTGACCAATTTGGTTGATTCCGAGCACAGAAAAACAATCTCGTTGCAGGCGACTAGTCTAGGGTGAGCGGCGCGTCAAGCAAGTCCTTCTGTCGGGCCTCCTCTCAAGTGGACCAAATTGAGTGATGAGTATATTGCTTTAGTCTTGATGGTATTCTGCTATGCTTAGAATTAGGTAGTTAGAGTTTTGCTGCGAAGACATTATTATTGTCTTGCTTAACAGCCAGGATAATCATGTTTTCATCGGTAGTGAGGATGTTAGTTTCGATGAGAAGAGCATCTAACCACCCAAGCTGATCGATAAGCAACACGATAACGATAAGACCCAAACTATCCTATCGGATAAGATAGGGAACTTATCGCACGTGACTCTTGTGTGAAAATCGAGATTAGATAAGAGGGGATAAAGGAATGGAGAGATTAGATACCGATAACAACAAGATAAGATCCTGCCTGATAAGATACGGCGATTCGCATGAAAACCTGCAACCACGACATTCCCTCCAGGACATGACTGCAGCTCCCGGGGAACAAATTGAAAGGCGACAATATTGTTTTAATCTCAAAATAGCGGGAGTGGGCCTAAACTGGCTTGACATATTAATCGCCGAGACAAAAAAGATGCTCCTAAATTGGGCGGTTCGCCCAAGGTGCCGTGATCAGAAATATACTAGGGATATATACTGGGACTGGGCGTGTCTGGTATTACTGCACATTTGAGCTGTGATGGAGTGCTCCGGTTTCCTTGGGTTTGCAGTTCCACTTGAAATTGTAGAGGAGACAGCAAGACTCTTGAATCCAGCGTAGACGTTGGCCAGAGTTGTAGAGTTAATAAACTTGGTCAGTTCATAGCCCTTGCAGAAAAGCTCCTTATGGCCGATATTGTCTTGGATCGGCTGGCGTAGTATCAGTAGGAGCAATAGTTTAACTTCTGAGTATACTAACTTAAGCCGTTACGGTTAACTGCGATGCTATGATTATTCCAACCAACTGCTGATATCAGGACAACGTGGTTGTTATTATGTGCCTCGCATTTTTCTAGCGCTGTAAGATCGTCTATTATTCTGGCGAAAAAGTTGTGTTTGTCGACATGTTTTATTCTGGTTATGCCGCTAACTGTAACAACCAGCTTGGTCTCGCCATATCTAACCTCTTCTTTTTAATAGACACCCGACCCTTTCACGGACACTTTGACTCAAAAATACCAGGATGTTTTCAAATAACAGTTGAACCAGGAATTTCCTCAAGATTATGGTTGGTCTAGAAATTACTGGTGCCACTTTCAAGAACGTGTCCTACTTGCTACTCGCCTGACTCAATACCCTTAAGATACAGGCCAAGACATTTGACAAAGTGGGCCGGCCAAATCAAGAACGACTTGCTACCAATCTCTAGGCTTTAAACCCTATAATGACCTTGTTTCGACTGGATACCAAATAGCTACTCCTCCTTGTACACGTCGTACTTGTACTTTGAACCAGTGTGATCGCTGCGAAGGCCAGCCTGGCCCTTACCATACACGCTCTCCCTCAGGGTATGGCCACCTTCATCGTCAGCAGGAGCTTCCGGATACACGCCACGCCGTCGAAGCTCAGGAATCAACAACTCCACCACTTCCTCAAACGTCCCAGGCGTGGTGACATATCCGAGATTGAACCCATCAAGATCAGCCTCTCGAATCCAATACTCCAAGTCGTCCGCAACAGTCTGCGGGCTGCCGACCGAAACGGGTCCTAATCCGCCAATAGCAGCTCTCTCAGCAATCACCCGTGGTGTCCATTGAGGAACCTTTTCACTTGTCGCGGTGAACGCGTCAAGAAGACTCTGGACCTTGTGCGGTTCCTCCGAGTCCGCCGCGGTGAGCTCCTTGTCAACCGGAACCCTTGCCAGATCGATACCCGTCCATCCGCTCACGAGGACAAGGCCACCGATTGTTGACGCGTACTTTTTCACTTCTTCAAACTTCTGCTGAGCTTCTTCGTCGGTGCGGCCGATGATTGGAGTGAAGGTGGCGAAGAGCTTGAGCGATTGAGGGTCTCGACCTTGCTCAGCCGCCTGCCTTCGAATTTCCTGAATCTTAGGCCTCAGAATCTTTGGAGAATGAGAAGACACGAAGATGCCCTCTGCGTGTGTTGCTGCAAAGGCTGAGCCGGCTGATGACGTTCCGGCTTGGAACAAGAATGGCGTTCTCTGGGGAGAGGGATCAACGATGTGACGTGTGTCCAGGTTGAAGAATTTCCCGTGGTGGTGGATTGTTCGGATCTTGTCTGGGTCGGCGTAGCTGTCTTGCTCGGGGTTGGGAGCGATGGCATCGTCTGCCCAAGAGCCTTCCCAAAGTCTTTAACCAGTTAATATGGTCATCATCTAGCAGGCCTTTTAGGTAGACTCACTTGTACAAAACGCGCAGATACTCATCTGCCTGCGCATATCTCTCATCGTGTGCAATCGGGCTGTCCAAACCAATGGCCTTGAACGCAGCCTTCTTCCAGGAAGTCACAATGTTCCATCCAATGCGACCCCTGGTGAAATGGTCGAGAGTTGAAAACCGCTTGGCCAACAGGAAGGGTGGCTCAAAAGAGGTAGACGCAGTGATGGCAAAAGATAGGTTCTTTGTCACGGCGGCCATGGCACTGATTGGCTATATCGGATTTAATCCTCTGTCAACTGTCGTGAATTGGTATGCTTACAATGGTTGGGTCCGTCATGGGCCATTGTGCCGCCCGACGAATACAGTTATCCAAGCTTCCCTCGTAAGTGTCATATCCGCCGTACGTGTCGGCGAGGAACAGGGCGTTGATGCCGCCCTTGTCTAGGAGCTTGGCTAGGTCGATCCAGTATTGGAGATCTCGCTTCGTTGCTGATTTGTCAACAGGGTTCTGCGCCGTAGTTAGCATGGAGTTTCTTGGTTACTACGAATGAAGGAGTGACTACCTTCCATTGACCAGGAGACAGATGCCCAACGGTGGACATGTCAAAGGCGTTGAGTATGATTTGCTTCTTTGGGCCATTCTCGCCGGAAGGCGAAGCTGCGGTTGCCGAAGTTGCCATTTTCAAGGGTTTAAAGCAGGTATATAGATCAAAGACTGAACTGGCTTCTTGTTGTCTTAAGCTAACCCAAGAATGAGCCAAGTCGATTCCGGCTTCACCTTCGCATTCTTATACCCGGATCTGCTCGACAAGTGCGGAGTAATTTGTCAACAGCCTCCGGGCCGGGATCACGCCTTCGATTTACCCATCTTCAACCGTTATCGGGGCGATGACGTTTCCTCTGCGTCCCCTCGAGGGGTAACTGGGGCGATGCTATTCGCCAGCGGGAGTTGACAAAGTGACGTGATCCCGAGTGCGAATGTGGCAATCTGAGCCAAGGGTGGGTTGCCTATCTAGTTATTTCCTTCTTCGGAGGCAACAAGAGGCTGGTGAATGCTATAGTATGTTTAATTTGCTGACAAGTTGTAATTGGGGAATGAGGCCATTGACGTTCATATATACTCGATCGAGGATTTGACTACTCTGCTATGCACTGTCTCTTGCTGTATGATCATGGTTCATTCTTCCATTGTTGATCACCAGGACGCAATTGGTTGCTAGTACATCACGACAGGCTTGCCAGGTGTTCGGCAACCGGAACTATATCCAAGCAGATCAGACCGTAGCTCTTCCGCCTCGATACACCCTTCCCCGAATATTCTACAACCACGTCCAACTCTTAGACGATATATAATCTTATTCGCTTACTTCGCCCTTCCTCGCTTGGCTCACGGGAGCTTTAGCGTCCTCAGCGGGAAACGTGCCAGAGGCTTCTTCATCAACGATGGTGGGCTTTTCAGCTTGGGGGCTAGAAATCCGTTAGCTCATCATTGCTTCTGGAGTCAGGAATCAACTTACTCTCTGCGCTTCAGGTACTGGTGAAGAGCATGCGTTGCCACCAGCAGTAGAATAGCCGACCCCAAGGTGAATGCAAAACCCTTAGGGAAACGAGGCGCCTCAACCGTGCGAAACACAAGCAACGGCGTCCAAGCCGTCGAAGACTGAGAGATGGCATTAATCAACACCAAGGTGAAGGCTCGCTCGGCGGGGGCAGCACGAAGTTGAGTGTTGACCCATCCGTGGAACACACTGGACATGGAATACGACGCATAGATAGTCGCGTAGGCGAACCAAAGAGCCGGCTCGGGGACTTTCCATATGACAAGGATGATCAGACCGATGATGTTCCACGTGTGCGCCATGGTGATAGCCCACGCCGGGCCGAGGACCAAGTCAGACGCAAAACACACGAACAAGGTGTAAAAGATGCCCAGACCGGGTGCGATGGTTCCTAGTTCGTTCACCCGCGCTTGAGAATACCGACCCAAGCTCTTAATCCAGAGTAGAAATGAGCCAGAGCTGGTGTGAATACCAGCATTCCAGAACAGCACATCGACCAGGATGATGGCCCAAAATTGGTACTTGAACACAACTGACTTCAAGTCGCTGAATTTGAACTTGCCGTGGGACTGGTGTCCTGCACGATTCAGCCGCTTCTCACCAACGTCGATGTCGTGCTGCGTCAAGACACGACGGTTAGGCTGATCAGGGGTGCCAGGGATAACAAAGTAGCCCAGGATGCCGATGGGGATGGTAATCACCGCGCAGATGATGTACATCCAGCGCCATCCTTCAAGTCCTCGAACACCGTCAAGTCGGGCAGAGGCGCCGGCCTGGATGAGGCCTGCTGTGAGAGTGCCGAGGGAGAGTCCGACGTAGAAGATGCCACCTCGGCGGGCAATCTCATCTCCGCGATACCAAGAGCCTACTATCATCAGAAAAGTGCAGGGGGGTGAGGTCAACTCCAATACGTACCAAAGAGGTAATGCATGACTGGGAAAAAGGCAGCCTCGAACCAACCGACAAGGAAGCGGTAAGCGGCGAGCTCGGCAAAGCCAGTCACTCTGTATTGCAGCAGAGTGAAGATGCCCCAGGTGATATCCAGAAAGGGAATCAACCAGTGAATAGGGATGTACGTGAGAAGAAAGAAGAATGGGATCTGGCCAGTAACGGCGCCTATGATGTAGAAGGTCTGGAGCTGAACGAGTTCATTGCCTTCGAATCCAAGGTCTTCCTTGAGACCCGCGACGTAGGCATTGTCTTGAGGAGGTTAGCAGACATGATACTCTCAAGTGGTGGGCGACCATACTGAGGTTCGACTGATCGATATACTTGACCCAGTATGCAAGCACAGCATAGGGGACGATGAGGTAATCGAGCTTGACGATAAACTTGCGTTCCTCCTCGGTGTCGGTATCGGAGTACCACTGAATGTGGTACCACTTCTTTTTCGCTGGGGCGACCATCTTGACAGACTCCGAGATCTTGAAGGATCATGCAGGTGAGATTTCCACACTCCACGTCTCGAACGGGACGGGCAGTTTTAAGAACACATTCGCTTATCGACTGACAGGCCTGAGCTCAAGTTTGAGAGAACGGGTTCCGCAAGACTTGCCACGCTAAAGAGTCTTTCACCAAGTCTCACCGTGATCGGCGGCCGATAGCCCTGGTTTAGCATGGGGAGCGATACGACACCATGCGAGGCCGTTGATGGAGACCTTGGCTTGGCATATTGCATAATCGGACGGCGTGCTGGTGTGACTGCCGCAGGTTTAGTGGTGCACCATGGATCCAAGGTGCTGGGTAGCAGGGCTTTTCCAAGTCCTTGGCCTTGATGGTGCAATGCCCTGACAGAGCCTAACCTGGCAAAAGAGGTATTTAATTCCATAGGCGGTGTGTCTTCTTTTGCTCAGTTACTCAACTTAGTTGCGTAGTCTATCGTGAAAAACACCTTCTAGAAGGCTGGACGGGAATTCTCAATCTCGGTTCAGGGATGCTGCGATTCTGTGAGCACATTAACCTCAAGGACAAGCACAACTGGGAATCGATTTTGGGGCCTGGACCGAGGTAATCTCCAGCACAAGTGTCATGTTAGGCTTGGATTGGCCTATCGAAGACAGGGAGTGATGCCCCAAGAGGTGGGGTTGATGGCGTGCTTTGACGGTTCGTGATGTCGCAATCTGATCCTTGATCGACGCTTCCGTTGATGCGTCGCGATATTGATAGTGGACAGATAGCGATGCACTAGAACAAATTAGACTTTTCGATGTGGAAAACTTCTCTCCGTGCTATTGGTATATATGTCTGACTTATCTCTACTTTTGGTAGCCGAGACAAACTTGAGGGTCGCCAGATGAGGCGATCGGGGCCAGACCGACATCATCCACAGCGGAGGGGACGCGATGCCATCCCTACCGCACTATCGATTGATCTCGCTCGATTAAAATTCTGCATGGTCTCACGTCTCGACTTGAGCGTGGATCCTGGCTCGTGTTACTTGGCCTTTCACCGTCCGAAATTTCATGGGAGCCAGAATAGCCTCATTGACCAGGCGGGCAGCGAGATTGGGACCCTGGAAGTATAGTGAATGAGTCTCGCTCGTAGGGCCTGTTGCTTCGCTACAACTCTCCCTGTTCTCTGGCTTCACCCTGCCCGATGGCCTGGCTTGATCAGGAATTTT
Organism: Fusarium nematophilum; assembly: GCA_033030565.1. Taxonomy (NCBI): domain Eukaryota; kingdom Fungi; phylum Ascomycota; class Sordariomycetes; order Hypocreales; family Nectriaceae; genus Fusarium; species Fusarium nematophilum. Next base: position 13,221 of record JAVIXY010000325.1, on the reverse strand, counting down.
CAACCTCCTTCATTCACACTAATCCCGGACAAGCCTGATTTCAGATTACAGCTATCTAACACGTCTGTGAATACAGATGTCTTCATCTTGTTGTGTACGTTTCCGTATATGTGTCCTCGGAGCCACATTTTGAGACCTAAATTCCTGGGAGTTCTTGGGATTGCAGTCCATTCAAGCATCCACTTGATCTTATCTCACGCTCTCGGCTTTTGCTGAACAGAATTCTGAACTGGCGTCAATTTGGTAATGAAGGTATATCAACACCACCAATAAGACACGCAACTATGTTCACTGACCTCACTCGCTCGGCTCGGGTCCAGGAGGATCAGCGGTCAGAATCGAAATAATCGTTTTTACTGCGCTGGTGAGGATTAGGAGTAATTCCTTCTGTTGATTACATAGCAGGCTTGTGCCTACTGCTCCAACCCAGGAACGAATCAGCGTGACTCCATCATGGCATCCTGCTATTCGAAGGCCGAGAGTGCCTCTCTATTCAAGATGGCACTGAACTTCAATATTTGGTGGCGTATTTCGACATCTTTTCTAAGGTTGGTAGTCTTTTCTGCTGGCTATATATCCTTGAACCTCGATTTCTTGATAGTCTTTCGGTGTCTCTCATCAAGAAATTTCCATATGAACACACCCACATTCACCGTCCAGAACTTGAAAGGCCACAACCTCATAGTTCTACTTGGATCGCTTCTCATATTCCACAGCTGCAATCATAAAGGCGCCAGCACCACGAAGATCGTTCTGTCTCAGCTTGATACTCGAATAATACTACCCTCGTTAGTCTCAAATCCAGTACTTTCAACGAAGGTCTTACCTCAAAGGTGGCATTGCTGCTAAGGCTCCCAACTTCGACCGTGTCCTCCCAGTTGATAGTCCCATCGTCATTCTTGGTGACAAACAGCTTAATCATCGCCTTGTAGGCCTTGTTTGCCGCTTTGCCATACTTTGCCTCCTTGAGATATCCCAGGTTCAGGCCCTTCAGCCAGCCGAATGTAAACATGGCGCTTGCGCTGCTCTCGAGATAGTTGCCCTTGACGTCCTCGTACCGCTTTTCCATGACGTTCCACCAGGCTCCCTTCTCATCCTGTGCATTCTTTAGACCATCTGCTAGATCAACGTAGTACTTGAGGAGTCTTCCCCTGCCGGGATGGTGTTTGGGGAAAAGCTGGATGACTTCCAGCAAGGACATGAAATACCAGCCAACTGCTCGTCCCCAGACTAGCGGCGCAGCACCAGTCACTGGATCAGCCCAGACTGCACGCTTGCTCTCATCGTAGCCGTGAACCAGGAGATTGTTGTCTTTCCGCGTGCGCGAGTCGATGTTGTCAAATTGGAGGACGATGTCGTCCCACGCCGATTGATTCCTGGGCTGGAAAAGTGACACCCACTTGGCATAGAAGGAATCCGCCATATAGATCCCGTCCAGCCACATCTGGTTAGGATAGACGACATGGCGATGCCAGAATCCCCCAGTCGGGGTTCTCGGATGTCTATCCAGCTGCTCCTTGATCGAATCTGCAGCGATCTTGTACTTTTCCTTGCCAGTCTGTTCGTACCAGTACAAGAGGTTGTTGCCGAACCGGTAGTTGTCCAGTGAGTAGTGAGAGTGGTTGAATCCATCAATGACACCGTCATCAGAGACGACGGCGTCAATCTTTGAGCGATAAAAGTTCTTGACTGTCTCGTTCTTGTTGAACTTGTAGACTTGCTCAAAGGACGTGTAGAGGGTCGCTTCACCGTAGTGAAAGCCTGGGTCAAAGTCATAGCGGATCATGGAATCGGTCATCAGGCGTGCATAGGACGGCTTAGAGGGCGCCGCTGATACGGCAGCCAGCATAGAGACGAACCAAGGCAAGTAGAAAGTCATGTTGAGCGTTGTTGATCAGGCACACTATCTTGTCATTGCCTTGAACCTGTTCTACCGTCCGGTTATATACTGGTGTCAAGGGGTGCCAAGAGTTCCCCATTGAGCGTCACAGAATCTAAGCTTGTAAGGTTGCTGGGATTTCTATTACCGGTCGGATGATTTTGTGCGTCAAGAGGGCTGCCAATGGTGGAAAATCTCAACTCTTAGTTGACTCCATGGAATTAACTCTGAGAATAACCGTAAATGCGGAGCCGGACGGGACGATCCTAAACGGGCTTCGCAAATAAACCCGATTTGTGGAAAATAATGCAGGATCTCTTAAAGACGCTGATCGGTAGTTGATTGACTGCGGGGTTTGGCACCATAAGTTGCTGAAAGCAAAAAGAACGCGGAGTTATCAGACGACCAAACAAAGGGGCCGTGACATTTAGCCTAAAGGTTCTCCTGGGATTATCTGAACATCCAGGGCCTATATGGGTATTTATGACAAGGATATAGCTGCTTAGGGAATACTGGTTAACTGGTTGGAGGATGCTTACCACCCGACCCCTCTTCACGTTCTTCGAGAGAAAACGCCGGCCCTCTCGGCAAAGGACATGCGACACTTGAGAAAGGCCTCCCGTTGATTCGTCCTCGTTGATTCCTCTCTGGCTGATATGAATTCAGCATGCAGCTTTTGGCCCAGGGAAGAAAATACTTGGAGTCGGTAGGGACGATACCATGACTGAGTGGACGCCACTTGCGGTCAGATAGAACCAAGAAACCCTACCCTTTTACTCTACACGATTCATAACCACCTTGAAGAGTTCATATTTCAAGGGGAGCAAGTCGTTCAACGGCGGCCAGGACCTCGCTACGTGATCTAGTTAGCTATGGCCTATACCGGTGGTTGCCAGTTAAGCCTATAGAGAGCCTGGTCTTCGTAATTGGGCATCCCTGAAATAACCCAAGCGTCAGCCTGAGGGTCAGCTAGACGGCCTTGCCCCTGTGGGAAGGTCTGCCGCGATAGGTGACAAGTACTCTTCTGTAGCATGTTCGATCTTCTACGCCGAGAAGGCGCCGCAAAGGCCAACGATCGGGATTCCTTATGGCGTCAAAATGCTTCGGGGGCACTTTGCCACATCCGATGCTTGCGGCCGTGGACCGGTCGTCCATCTTCCCATTAGCCACGGCGTTCTGCTCGATGGCACCTGGCCTGGCATCAGCGACCGTCTGGGCGCCATCTGGCTGCTGAAGGACACTTACTACCCGGTCTTACGTAGTCGGGATGATCTGCATAAGAGACCTCGATCGACAGCTCGTTAGGGATGGGTAGTTCTATCCTTTATTTTAAGGGAATATAGTGTATTAAAATTACTAAATTCAGTATTCATGTCTCAACCTTGAGTAATCTTCAGTTTAAGATGATATTCCTATTTATGCTACTATTTTCTAAATAACTGCCAAGACATTTAAAAGCAGAAATATTTCCCCCTTATCATGAACACAGCTACTGCAGTCTTTTCCTTGTGTATATTCAGTCATCAAAAGTCAGAAGTGCGTTGAACAACCACACTTTCGCCGCCATCATTCGCTATCTCTGCTGCGACGTTCGCAATTACTCGCGCTATCTCTGCTGCGAATCGCCTTGCAACACATCCTCACATCAACCTGCTTATTACTATAACTTTCACTCTCTCTATTTTCATTCTAATTCTCTCAGCTGTTGTCCATTAGCTCAGCGGTCCACCAAAGCACTTCTCGGTTGGATCGAATCAGCGTCGTAAATCCTCTCCGGAATTAAGCAGCCTGACGTGTTTCCCTGCCCAGCAAACTCGTCAACAAACCATGCGCATATCGAACTGCCCCAGCCAAGCCAGCGGCATAGCTATCGCCGAGTACCTATAGATTCTTAATAAATTTATCAAAAACCAGAAACCTATGGATTTGTGCTTTTCATTGAATATGCCACTTTTCACCAATAAAAGAAGAATCATGGAGTAAAATCTCCAGTGATACGAATATCTTTGGCTCCGTACCTATTTCCGGCAAACCCAGAATGGAACGTAATCTCACGTCAGCACGCCTGTAACAGGGGCCTCAGCCCTGCATCGTCCCTGCATTTGCCAAGTACTAAATCTCGTATGGGGTCATGGATGTTGGCTCGCGAAGCGTCTCCTTATGCTTAAAGGTAGCTTAAACGCCAGTGCGACTTGCTAACTTCTGAGTCTAAATGGGCTCTATGCGGCTTCTTGGGCGTATTGGGCTGGCTTTACCAGAACCTCTTTTGTCTGATGAAGTGCTCGGCACTATTGATATAATTGTATGTAACCCGTCAATGATTTCGCCCCGAAATGACTGACTGCTTTTGCAGCGGGACCATAAAACAGGAGGTTGCCCCAGGCGCTTAACGACGTGGTGGGCTTCATTGGCAAGGACCAGGATCTTGGGTGTGCCAACCAAAGTCCCATCTGTAGATGCCAGGGGGCATAATTTAAATAAAATCCTGTGTCCTGTATTGCAACTTTTCAACTTCATCAGCAACGGCCGAGCGAAATTGACCTGGGTTCACGGCATCCCGTCATCTATTCCTCGTCCTCCTGTCAGTCTGCCACCACCACAATGCGCACAACCGACCTTGCCCACGGCTTAACCTGCATCCTCCCCTTCTCAAACCCTCTTCTGCAGAGTCGAGCTTCTTCCACGGGCACACAAGACGGGCAGTCACCAAGCGAGGATCTGTATGAGCTATTTGGCGACGACGTGGAGGGCGTCGGATACCTGGAAGACGATGGCCTGGATAGCATGCCCTCCGTCGGCAGCGAGATCGCTCAGTGGGATGCAGGCCGCATCCCTCAGGCATGCTGGAACGTCACGCAGGCAAAGGGAGAAGACGACTTCGTTGGAGGCTCGTGTCCTCTGTCCAAGCTGGAAGTGTACAACGTGACGTACGATGACTGCTCGGACCCGTGGGTGTTTTGCCGTTGCTCTGACGCCAACAATAACCTCAAAACGGTTGTCTCGGACTTTGGGTAAGATTTTATGTCCTTGTCAATTCCAGAGTCTATTCCTGTGCTGATGTGTGCAAACAGCCGGCTCCCAGTAGCGGCGAGGGATAATGTCCGCCATGTCATCTTGAGCGCCAAATACGAGTCAAAAGACCTCGGCGAGCTTCAGGCAGTCGCGCTCTACTGGGATGGTGACCTTGTCATCTATCGAAACTGGACCACCGTTGGGCTCCTCGTACACGAAGTCTCTCATAGCTTGGATTACTGGGTTGCCACCGATGAAGAGTCAATGTATTCCGGTAAGCAATGCAGACTTGGTCGATAACACGAGTACCTGGTTCAGCAACAGGGGCTTCTGTGACACATTTACTGACTTGAGCAGAGACACAAGAGTGGCGAGATATCGTGGATGGTGACACGTGCGTCGCCAGTTCCTATGCCAAGTCCAGTAAGCATTATATTGAACATCCTGGGTTTCCGATGAGGTCAAGAAACAGCTTGCTGACCTAAAGACACTATCCACAGCTTATTCAGAGACGTTTGCCGAAACAGCCGTCATGGTTGCCTACGATCTCAACATAGCCTCCATTGACCAGGTGGTCAACTACACATGCATGTCCAACACTTTCGAGGCCGTAAAAGGGAAGTTGAGCGATTACTTGACCTACACCGAGGGAAGTACTTGCAGCGACAGGTTTGCCCAGAGCGAGGTCTTGTGCTTGAGTGACGACGGCGAGGTCAGTTCTTGCGAGGATTCACTCTCAGACAGGGACTCGGCTGCGAACTCGGAGGATGAAGAGTCCAGTGCGCTGCGTGGCGCATCAATTGGTGGACTACCTATATTGGTCGCTGGAACTCTCACACTGCTACTTAACAGTCTTGGTCTATTCACTCCATGATAAGCCGATGAAGCTGGGGGAGGTCTAAGAGAAAGGCGTTCTTTTCTTCATGCTTTGTATTATACTGCCCGGTCTATCCTTTGCGACAAAACTTTGTAATGTTAGTACATCAATTATATATTAATCGTCTAAATAAGCAATGATTATATCTTAAAGAAACTCATAGATATTAGTTCCAGTAGTAAACATGCCACATGAATAGAATGCTCAGTATCTACGCATCATACTCATAACTAAAAAATCTCGCTGGAAGAATGAACGGTGCCCAAATCCAACAACCCCCATCAAAGGTCGTAAGCAGTAGCGGGGTGTCCCTTTACACAAATCCATCTGGGATTCATGCTGATGCAAATTCTCTGTAGGCCTTGTCTAGGTCGTCTTTGAACAATCTCTCCACTTCAGCCCTCCGAACGCCCCCCTTGGTGACCGTCCGAGGCAGCGTGCCTCCAGGAACAACCAGAATAAGACGCTCATCCTCTATCCGCTCATGCGCATATCTCCTCTTGTGAAACGGAGTGATCCTCTCTAGTATCTCACTCCTGATCCGAGAAGCCTCGCCGGCGTCACCCTTCATCTCAACAACCATTGCCGGACAGGGCCTCGCAACGCCGACAACAACGACGCTGCTGATTAGATCTCTGCAAGTTTGAATCGCATTCGCTTCAATAGAACCCGTGTCGCACCGTAGAGACGTTTCCATCTTGATCCAATCATCGTTGCGACCCCTTGAAATGTACTGACCTGGAGCCACCTCGGTGAACAAGTCACCAGAGTGAAACTTGCCATCCGTAGGGTCTCGCAGAGAAGGATGAGGGCATTCGGGGAACTCTGGAGGGATCACTAGCTCTAGCAAATGCTCTTGAAGACCCGAGGCGTCTTTCAAAGGGACCATCTCGAACTTGGATCCTGGCCATGCTTCCAGATAGGGCGACTCTGGTGAGGCTTTAGACGCCATCATCATGCCCATCTCAGTAGAGGCAAACCCGCTGGCAATATTCAGACCCTGGCTGCGCGCCCACGACTCGTCTTCAGCATCGAGAGGTAGGCCCGCAAAAGCGATAGAGTCTAGAGATTGAAGACCCTGGAGCAGCGAGGGATCATGGCGGGCCTGGCGGAGAACGCCCGACAGGAAGGGCGGAAATATGTTCAGTCTTGTCAGCCCGCATTGATTGATCATGTGCTGCAGCTCAGATACAGGATATGGTAGCGTAGACGGAACAATGAAGCATCCAACCTGCGAGATGGACTCTAGGAGAAGAATGACGTTGCCCATGTGGCTGAAGCTCCCACTAATCCACACATGTTAGCAGATCTTCCATATCGAGAAGCGAGGTGGTCCTACACGCAAACGCCGACACGCTGTTTCGATAGTGACGGGAGCGCACTCGTGTACAGTTTCAACTTGTATATCACGTTGTCCATCCACTTGACCGTGATTGGAACTAATTTGGGGATTCCTGACGTCGAGCCAGAAGTGTGGTAGATCATCACTGCCTCTTCGGCATCGGAGGAAGGCAGCAGAGGAGGCAGCGGCAGCTTTTCAAGGCCTGGAATGTCTAGAACATTTCCCGCGGGATGGGCCGGGACAGGGCTGTTCTTGAGCATGGGCGTGAAAACGACGTCGTGGACAAGTGCAGCAGCCTGGGCCTTGATGGCTAGCTCGTAGATGACTGTTTGGTCCGTCATCCGGAGAGAGATGAGCTGTGGAACGAAGCCAGCTCGTGACACTCCCCAGATGTGGATGAGGTCTTGATACGAGAGACATTTCAGCCTAAAGCGATCCGTCAGTGGGCAATGCACCACGAGTGCCTTGGTACTCACCACATGGTAATCACCGATCGCTCTTGAATGCCCGACTTGGAGAATTCCCCAGCCCAGTACCGGGCAGACGTTTCCACATCCTTCTGAAAGGTAGCGAACGAGACGTCGGTCCAATCTGTGCCAGCAGGTCCCGGTCTGGCGGACTTAAAGGCCAGGGCAGACGGGTGTTCTGCGGCCGTGGACTCTACGAGTGAAAGATGTGTTTGAAAAGTAGCCATGTTGGAGTTGGCAAGGAAACGAGGCTTGATCCACCAGATCGCGAAACGGGGAATAGCGAATGCGGATATTTATATACGGAGGACGGAGTTTTCCCAGCCTGGAGTCGGTGTTTATTGACGTAGTAACTGACCGATAGGGCTGTGATCGAACGAGACTCTGGCGCCTGGGTCGCTTCGGCGTCAGCAGCTTCCAGGCTTTGTGCGGGGTCGTACAGGAGCGCGTTGCAAAAAATGCCTGAATTGTAGTTCTCACGTCAGCGCTGGAGGACTTTGGTCGGCCTTCTGCTTGGGGTGGAGATCGGCCGACCCGAACCAACAGGGACCTACAGAGGTTTCCAATCCCCGAACCTGGTGTAATTGGATGTTTCGACTCGCCCGCTTCCTACCTGAATGCGGCGCTGTTGCGGCCATCTCATCAGGAACTCCCCCCGTCTTGACAGTGTCGATGAAACGAGTAGAAAGACCGGAGCAGTTCAGCTCATGGTCAATTACACGGGAGAGGAACCCGGTCGCGGTTTGGGGAAAGCCTCTGGACAAACAAACCTGGCGATGAGGCGTGAAAGGTTTGGAGCCATGTATGTTGGCGACACCTACAGAAGGGCGCTGTTGGTGGATAGTCGCCTAGCCTTGCATTTAGATCTTCTCGAAACTTACTTGTAGGTGAGCATGGAGCATCAAATTAGCTACAGTTGCAGTAGGGCCATCGGGCCAAAAACACTGCTGGTTGCCACTTCACTTGTTGTCACCCAAGTGTCGAGACGAAGCCCTCATATTGCGTCAAAGCGGAAATTCCAGGCGCCAATGTCGAAGAGGTAGGAAAGCCCACCTGATTAAATTGATGATTCGCTATTTCTAGATCTATTCTAGGAACAAAACTCGGCCTTTCGCAGTGATGAAGTCGTCGTAGATGGGCAATCTGAGGCTGGTTGTTAGGGGGGAACATTTGCAGTAAACTGATCGTACTCGATATCGGTACGATAAGGCCTGAACCATCTGCGGTAGAGGTAGTTTTGAAGAACCATTAGAATCAGGCCTGAACCGACCCTATCGTTTTTAAGGATATAGATCGAAACGGCCTTATTCCGGAAGTAGAAAGGGGCTTAGTTGCGCGAGATCTCCTAACTTATAGTGATGCCGAAACTGCGTGGCCCACAAGTTGGTGCGATGGGTTTCTTCGAGCTGGCCACGTATGTAGTGCAGAATTTCGTCTGCGTTCAAGCTCGACTTCCCCATTGAACACTGCTTGAGTGCCGTAGCGAACTTCGTATGGTGCCAAGGTGCGGTTTCCATATTGCGGTGTCGCCATGGTGACGTCTTGGGAGGGCTTGGGAGCGAGTTTCTGGGAGAACTAGGCAAAGTGTGGACAAGAAGGGTCTTCTGATGGAATCCGTCTTGTGAATCGGGAGGGAAGTTTCTTTAAGTATCCATATTCTGAGAACCTAATTTGACCGGTCTTGGACCGAGAAGCCAGTAGGGTGCATAACCAAGATGCAGTTACCAGCGACACTATCGGTGTGAATACATGTAAGCGGGCTCGTCAATGTGATGGCCACGCTCCACACGAGCTCCATAGTCTAATAGGAGGTTCACTATGGTCTCTGAGCAGTCCAGTGGCGGAGCGGCATCGTCGACTACTTGCGATGCCTCACGCGGCGTCTTTCTTGGCTGGCTGCATCGGCAGAAGACTCATCAATGCAGTCCTCAACAAACCTTAAGATACTGAAAGTATACTTGGAGCCTAGTCTTTCACAGCGGGATAGAGTTGATGTAGTGTACTTTCCCCGAATGATTGGTTCTTCATCTTAGCCGAGAGACTCAGCGATGGGATTTCCCGAATCCCTCTATTGATACCCTAAGCACGCCCCCTTAACACTGTTTCCTTCTCATCTACTGCCGAATTTCGACTCCTTGAACTCAGTTCTTCTCTAGAACACCAACAATCCAGTCCAACGCCTCCTTGCTCTCCTTCAACCCATACCTAAACGTCAAAGGAAAGCAATGCATCTGGCCTTCCCACGCAAGCCACTCGCCCGCCGGTGGCTGAGGATAACGAGGTCTACGTCGTCGGGCGCCAAGCCCCCTCGTGCCAGCGAGGCAACAACGTCTGGAAACCCACTGATGGGCTGACGAGTTGTCACGTGCCTTCGTATGGGCGCGCTATAGCTATCGATATCTCGACGCAGGCCCAGGTCGAACACAACTCTTGTCGTGGCCGACAAGCCAGGGTCGTGATGCTGCATAAGGAATGACAGAGAAGGGACCTGTTTTGTCGAGTTCATGTCTTCCAGCGGAACAACAACCTCTGAAAATATGGTGGCAACTAGGGAGAGGCCTTGAGCGATGGTTTCCACCATTTGGAAGACATGCTCCCCTCCAAGAGCACCGGCCCATATCCTCGCCGTCGACACGATGAGTTGCTTGATCCGCTGCAGCCCATTCCGCTCCTGGTCTGCTTCATCCGACTGCGTCCACTCTCCAACCACGCTAGTAATCATGCCAAGCAGCTTTCTCTCCTCCTCGCGAATGCTGGACGGACCTTGGCTCTCAACAGACATGGCCATGTTCCTTAGCCAGAGACTCAGAAAGCACGCGCACTCTATATGGCTCAGCGAATGAACAATGCTCCAGCTCTGGGTGTGCGTGCGGGAGACAAATGGGATGCCGGCCTGCACGAGGATCCCCAGGGCGTGGATGCACTGGAGAACAGCGACGTCGGTGAAGCCATCGCGATGAAGCATATTTCCAGTGGCACTAGAGACGGAACGCGCCAGAGATAGGGGATCTCGGATCTGCACCGCACGATAGGGTCCCAAGTCGGCGTTCAGCCTGATGTAGGCTATCCGAAGGAGCGCCGTCGAGCTGAAGGCGAGAGGACCCTTAGGCGATAGAGGATCGAGTGTTGACTCGTCGCTACACTCCCAGCACCTCTGCCATGACTGTAGAGAGTTTACGAGGGACTTGACTGCCTCTGTAGTCAGTGCCGAGAACGACCCTTTGAGACTGTGAGCCTGCCGCTCGGTATATATCTGCAGGACCAGACCGTGAATCAAGAAGTAGTTGCCAAAGGACGATATCTGCGATGGATTCTCGACCTGCCTTCCGCAGAGCAAGTCGCTCAGAACGGCACGAAACTGTCTCTCTCCGTGAGAACTGTGCTGGCGCACTTGTAACCACTCGGCCTCTGTTGACGCCCTCCACATGGCTGTTGGATGAGGGAGACAGAGCCCAACCTCTTGGTTCATGACCAGCGGTGGGACATTGAAAGCGACAGACTGTAAGTTAAGAATGGCATATGTCACGGTAATCGTGCGTCTTTGCTGCTCACGGATAACCAATGACTTCCACCGAAGATCATGCGGCATCTCGTCAGGCGAGGCGATGCCAATTCTTCTAGCGAGCGAGGCAGCATGAGTCGCCATCTCGAGGCCATCACTGACGATGGCGCCTTCACCTTAGGAAGCTATGGCCATCAGGATGTTGGCGGCCTGTAGGGTCCGAATCTCAGTGAAGAAGGCGCGGGAACTCTCCAGATCAGTCCCATCGCCGTTGGGCCCTGTGTCGAAGAAGTTGGGCCGATTCGTGCTCCCCATGCCGGAGCTCCAATTATGCCGCGAAATCGATCCCCTGCGCTCTCTGGTGGCGTTGTCAAACCTGTATCTGAGAACCGCCCGGGCCGCAAAGTAGATCTCGTAACCTTTTTCATGCCCGAACTTGTACAGAGCCCCGACGGCGATAATGGCGAGGATCAGTTCTGGCGGTGTCTCAACCAGGGAAAAGGTTGGGACGTGCAGTAGGGGAAGATGCTCGTGGAAGCCACGGAAATACCCTTCCATGTAGCGGGAGAAGGTGTGGCGTGAAGGCATGGCGAAATTGAGTGGCAAGACCATTTACAGGGAGGCGACCGTCGCGCACACTATGTCGTACTTGGGTAAGGAGACTCGCCAGGGGCATATGATTCCCTTGTCGCCCCGAGCCTTTAATCCGCGAACAATGTCCCAAGGCTCATCGAGGGTTAGCGGCGGCGCGGTCAAGATCTCGGGCCTTGGCATTGACGAGTCCATCAACGACATGAAGTGGTTGTGTGTCGAGGGAAGCTGCTCTGTGCCTGAAGGAATCGAATCAGCCCCCTGGCCAAAACCCATGGCGGCGCTGTTCGCCTCAATGTCTCCTTGTGCGTCTATCCCAGCCAGCTGAGGCGATATTTGAGTGGCCTCCCCTGTGTCATTGGCCAGCGAGGCAGCTTCGAAGAGGGCGGTGGGGGAGAAAGAGTTGAAGAGTTCGTTTCTCCAGAGCCAGTCTAATCCATCCATGTCGGCAAAGATGGCATGGTCAGCCAGCGTGACTTCCAGCTCCGGTGGTGGCGAAATAGGCAGGGCAGCCGCATCCACTGCTTGCATCACGACTCCCTGCAGACTGTCTGTATTCGCTTCGATCGTGGGCCCTGCAGCCGTGGCCAGCACCATCTGGACCTCGCTGGTCCCAGATGAGGAAATATTGTTGATCGCGGTGTCACTTGATGACACCGGGATTGATTGTTCCAAGTTTACTGTAGGTGCGTTGCCAACATCGTCTAGGTTGGGAGCTGTATCGTTCTTGCGGTTCGGGTCATCCTTGTCGACGCGTTGCCCGTGCGTGAGTTTCTCATGACGAGACAGAAGGTCTCTGGAGGATCAAGGTCAGCACAAGTCAGGGAGCGGCAATTCTCGCAGCAACACACCGACGAGTAAACTTCTGAGCACAAAGAGAACACCGATACGGTTTCTCTTGGGTGTCTGTTGATGTTGCCAGGTTAACTTGGACGTGTCATCATGGACCGAGATTGTGGTCCAACTTGATGCGTCAAAAACATCACCTACGGGTGCGTTCGTGCCTCCTCAGGTGCTCCATGCGGCTGAACCGCTTATGGCAATAGGAGCACGGGTCCACATGGGTCCTTGGTCTTCCCCGAGGCATGATGGAGTAGAAACTTTGTCAGTAACGCGCTCGGGGAACAACGAATAAATGCGGGGTGCGGCGGTGGGGTATTATAGGGGGATGAGAGGGTAGATTGGCAATTTACCCCAACTAGGACCCAGGCAGAGAACGTCCTCCAGAACCGTGCGAGAAGACACTGCTAGCATGGTCGGTGAACAAGGTGTCATGTGACGACCCACCTGTCTGCGCACCCCCCTTTCTACGCAGAATGACTCGTCTACCTTAAAACTTTAAGAGCTAATTTCTCTATAAAAATAATATAAACTAAATAGCTTTATATAGAATTTACTTGTTATATTATATATATTTAGACTACTTACTTCTTTATTAACCTTTTTAACTTAAGGCTATTTATATAGCTACTTATATTATATAGTTTCCTTATCTTTTAATTATACCTTTTAAACCTCTTATATAATAAAATATTACTATAGAGTTATATT
>JAVIXY010000324.1:0-28345 GCA_033030565.1 Fusarium nematophilum | reverse complement strand
GACTATTCCTATCAGTCTTAAATACAGCATCTCGTTACCCACACGATTATGCCACCCTATTAGGTTAAGCCCACAGGTACACAGGGTCTCTGTTTTATAAAAATAAAGTAAGAGCAAAAGCGGGGGCAGCATGGCTAGCTAGGGTCTCCTGCTTATGCTAGAGGGGCTGTTAATCTCTGCTCTCGTATGATTTATCGGAATCCTTCGCTTTCTACCACCGCAGGGGATAACAACGGCCGCTACATTACTACTACAGTTAGTGTGCAAAAGTCTGTTACCACCCGACGCGACCGCCCCATAGCCGCGATGCGACCGCGATACCCTCTCCCTCTTCTCTCCTTCATAATGCACCACTACAATATTAACTCCGCGTCGTTTTGGCGTTATTATAAGCGGAAATCGTCAAAAAGGTCATGAGTTTTCTCCTGAGGCGAAAGGAGCTATGCTGGCTCTTTTGGAGGCGGGGTTCTCTGCCCGCAGCGTCGCTAATTAGTTCGATACCAGCCACTAAGCTGTCACGAAGATCAAGAAACGCTTTGATGAGACTGGGAAGGTAGAGAATCTGCCTAGAAGTGGTCGACCCTATAAACTATTACGGGCTGAGAGGCGATATATATTGCGTATGATCCGCAAGGATCGTATGATTATATAGGATGCCCTTATCGATTCTATGGATGGTTGCGTGCATCGCGATATAATCAAGCGAGTCGTAAAGTTCTATTATAGGCGCAAATGGAAAGCTCTTAAGAGACTGAAACTTAATAAAGAAATGGTAAGAACTAGGCTATACTAGTATTAAGCTTGGTTGGAAGATATTAAAGATTTGGTTAAGNAATGGAAAGCTCTTAAGAGACTGAAACTTAATAAAGAAATGGTAAGAACTAGGCTATACTAGTATTAAGCTTGGTTGGAAGATATTAAAGATTTGGTTAAGGTATAGCGGTTTAAAGCTAGAGTATATATCGCGGTGCTTACTAAATTAGATACTTAATATAGATGAAGTTTCTATATAAAATAAAAGCTATAACCCTAATGCGTATGCGTTTTATCTTCTATATGAGAAGTATAATAAGGAAGTAGTTAATAAGACTAACTATATTAAACCGATGATTTCTATTATATTCTGGGCAGGAATCTGGAAGACGGGCCGTATAGTGATTATCACGATAACGAGGGATCTAACGGCAAAGAAGAATAGATACTCGGCCTGGAGTTATTAACTTATACTTAAGGAGAGACTTCTGCTATTATATGACGGGACCAGGCTGTTTTAGTAGGATAACTCTTCTCTCTATACGGCAAAGACGACTATGAGTTGGCTGATAGAGTATGGAATCGAGCTTATAGACTAGCCGCCTAATTCTCTAGATCTTAGCCCTATTGAGAATGTCTAGAGTATTTTAAAGAGGAAATTAAAGAGGCTATTCCCTCATCTATGGAATCTTAAAGATAATAAGGCCGATAGGGCCGAGTTTATAAGATGCATTGAGGTTGCGTGGCGGGCAATCCCCCAGGAGTAGATTCGGGAGTATATAGAGTCACTTGAGCGTTGGCTGCGTGCCTGCATTCGCGCCCGGGGTTAGTATATAAAATATTAAAGGGCGAAATCAGGGCTTCAGTTTCATATATAAATTATTCTAATTAATACGCAATTAGCCGAGAAATATATAAGTGAAGTTGCACGTTATTAATGAGGAGGTTGGTGGTGGTGTAGGGTGGTAACAGACTTTTGCACTATTACTGTACCCCTCTTTCACACCCCTATATCTATAAAGACCTCAGCTAAGTATTGGCGGTTTTCTTCCATTTACTTATATTTGCTTCAATATACCTTTACTCTTTCATAGTATATCCTTACTATATTAAGACACAATGGTAAGTACACTGCATCTAACTCTCATTTCACAGTGATTGATGATTCACCCAGAAGCCACGAACCAACATCGCCTCGCCTGCCTTTAGCAACGCCAATACAGCGCTCGCTCACGCCTTGTTCCCACAGGAAGATGTATCTAATGGACTTGCAATACCTCTTCCTGCACCAGCTGGTCTTCGGATCGAGAGTTTTGAAGACATTGACCTCTACTGCGATCGCACAACGCTGGTTGTTGCCATGTGCAGTGGAGGCTTGGATAGTACTTATCTCATCTATCGACTTCACGAGCTTGGTTTCTCAAACATTCACATTGTTGTCGTCGACGTCGGGGGAGAAATGGACTTCATGACGCTTGAGAAACTGGCCACCAAGTACCATGCTACATTCCAGTGTCTTCCTGGCCGAAAGCCATTTGTCGACAATGTCGAAAAAGCTATCCGCGCCCATGCCATGCCTTATGACTTGTACCCAGTCAGCAGCTCCCTCAGTCGTCCCGTCATCGCCGGCCTCATCACCAACTATGCAAAGAAAGTCGGCGCCGGACTACTCCTCCATACAGCCAACCTTTCACAAAACAGCATGCCCAGACTGAACCAATCCATTCAACGAAACGGATTTCTCGGCCCGTTCGGAAGTCCCTACGTCAAGTCAACCATCTCTCGGGAAAACAAAGCCCTGGAGCTGGTCGACGCAGGGTTTCCCAATATGGCGAGCCGCAAGCTGAGTGGTGATGAGAACCTCTGGTGCCGCGAGTTCGAAAGCGGTTCTGCGGATGACCCAGAGGATTTCTCTGTGCCGGAAGATGTCTGGAAGTGGACACGAGACGGCGAAACTCACAGTCCGGAGAAGATCACACTCGGCTTCGAGGATGGTCTTCCCGTAGCTGTCAATGGCGAGAAGCGATCTACGCTGGACATGATCCCCTTGCTCAACCGTGTGGTTGGCAAATTTGGCCATGGTCGATCCGTAGGCCTCGAAGCCATCATCACCGGCGAAAAGGTACTGGAACTTCGCGAAGCCCCTGCAGCCACCATCATCATGAATGCGCGCCGTCACCTGGAAACAGCGGTTCTACCAACCGAAACCTTGAAACAAAAACGGGCCCTAGAGGAGCAATGGGTTGGTGAAGCCATGGCCGGTCGCTGGGAGAGCAAGGTTCATCAACTGTGCGAGGCTGCCATTTCCGCTGTCTCGATGGGTGTAAGCGGAACTGTTACGTACGATATTAACCACACTCGTTTGTTCCCTTGTTCTATCACTGCGGCAAAGCCCATCTACATCCGGGATCGTGATGTGTGGGAACATGAAGCGGCGCTTGAGAGGGGTGCAAAAACCACGGATGTCATTCGTTTTCTCAAGAGCATGCCGTAGTATACAGGTATATGGGGGTTTCCTTGGAACTTTTAAAGCTCCGGTGAGAGTTTTAACGCTTAGATTGATTCATTGCTGAGTTCAAGATAGTTTCTTTAGTCATTTCCCCTGCTAGCTTAGTAAATCTAAAACCAAAGTGTATATTAACATATGTGTGTCCTGGCAGGAGTGAATTATGTTCACTTTGTCTTGGTGATCGCTATTCACATCGGCGGCACCGTTTCTTCTAGAGCTATCTCAGAAGACGCCCCTAGTGTAATAGCAACCAGAAATGAGAGAATATGAGTTCCAGATATGACAACTTGTAGAAAATGACGATTGTTCAACATTGCTCATGATGGAGACATCACCGGATGCATGCAGGTGGACTTATTTTCTCACTTGTTTCATGGAAAGCCAAGCTACCATATCATCTGTTTATCTGTTTGTTTATGGTGTTGACATCGTAGTCCCCATGCAAACTTCGACTGTCGACACAAAGATGCAAACTTATCGATTTATTATAACAGTATGCTTCTAGCTCTACGACAGTTAGGTGTTGGAGTTTCTTTTCTTGAGTTGATACATTACGTAGCTGAGGCTGTCAAAGCATAAAGGCAGCTCAACAGCATCATGATCGCCAACATTTACAAAAAACAATGCTTATAGTTGTTTTGATCAATGATTCAGTGGCAGCATCAATAGTACAACCTCATGCTGGGAGAAATGGCTGAGGATATATTAGGACAAGAGCTAGCTTTCATAGTGCCTCAATGTCTCCTTTAACTCAATAGTAATAAATAGTCTAAATCGCTGTGATTCTACTCTAGAACCCAGACTCCCTGAATTCTACCATATCTCAAACTCAAATCTCGATCGCGACAGGGACAGAATTAAGAAGCTTCTTCGTCGTAAGACTCGACACCCTCTTTCTGTTCGATCCCCTGTATACTAATGAGATGACATCTGCAATCTGTTGAGTGATGTCTGGACTGGTTGGCATGTGATGCCCCCCCTTGAACTTGATGATCCTCCGGACACTGTGTTGTGTGCAATGGCTCAACAGCGCTTCACCCTCTTCAAGATAAGGGTCTGAAAGTCCCAGCACATGCACTGTCGGTGTGTTGATCTCTGGAGGCTCGGGAACAAAAGGCGGGAACGTGCCACAGAAGAAGACACCAAATAAGGCATCATGTGTAAAGGCCTGTCGTTGCTGCTCAAGCAAGATGCTAGCAGCAGCACGCGCACCTTGTGAGAAGCCAAGGATACCGGCAAAAGGACCATGTTGGATTATGAAGCTCTTGATGTAGGCAATGGCATTGTCTTCTTCTTCTCTCTTCCGCTCGGGAGACAATGTCTTGTCATCACTCACCCAGCAGGAGAAAGGGCCACAGTTCTCGAAGAAAGGGAGAACACTGGGACCAGGGGCGCTTTCCAGAGGAGCCTCAAGGTAGACGAGCTGGAAGCGGTTGCTCAAAGCGCGTTCCAACCTGGCGAATTGGACACGCATGATGGCGGAAGAGGCGCCACCACCGTGGAGGCAGAGTAATCTCGGGTGGTGAGCCATATTTTTCAGTGAGGGATATAAAAATGGCGAGATGCAGAGTGATAGAACAGAGATTGATGCGATTCACAGAGTGATGCGATAGAAATTGATCAGAAGTGGAGAGTGAGTGATAGTTGGATAACTGTCTTATCTGTTTAGTGTCGAACGAATTAGGCAGGGCCAGGTTGACCACAGCCGGTGTTCTCTTATTCTGCTCGTACCTAGGCAAGGTCTTGTTCACCAACAGGGCAAAACGGATTGAAATCGTACCAGAGAGATAATCCTGAATCGAATCATGGCCCAGCAATGACGTCAGTAGCACAAAGTTTCCGACTTTAAACCGTGGCGGCTGCATCAAACGCAACACGCTCCGGGACTGCGGTTCGTAGGAGGCACGATGGAACATCGTTCGAAGGATTGTGTCTCGGTCCATTCCCGCCCCCCTTGAGCTTTTCCTTTTTTTTTTGGGGGGGGGGGGGGGGGGGGGGGGGGGGGGGGGGGGGGGGGGGGGGGGGGGGGGGGGGGGGGGGGGGGGGGGGGGGGGGGGGGGGGGGGGGGGGGGGGGGGGGGGGGGGGGGGGGTTCTTTTTGATGGGGAAAACCCCAGTCTCCAATACCCCATAAAATAAGCCGGACCTGGGAACATGTCTCCCGAGAAACCCTACCAGGCCTCTTCCTTCGTCGTTTGATCTCGTCTGAGCTCAGATTTATAGTGAGGATTCGGGGGCTTGCGGATCATGTAAGGATGTATACATCGTTCGATCATGATTGTGCCGCACACTTGTCGGTTGTTGAATTCGTCCTTGTATTAGAACATATTAGACGGAATCCCTCAAAGCCGGAGACTTCCGTTGAGGTGGCGGCAAAACGCAATAAAGCGTGCATGATCGCCCCGTCTTTGCAGCAGATCATCAAACCTGACACTTCATCCTTAGTCTTCTCCTTTTGGCCATTCTTCCCCTTTTCCTCTAAATCTGCAGCAATGCTTGCCGCTGCAACCCTCTGCGTTGTGGCGACGCTGCTGTTCGGGGCACTCTCCCCTATCCATGCAGCCGCCGTGACTTCGGAACGCCGCTCCCCTGGTCATGGTAACTCTGTTGCAGTACCCGCTGTCTGGGACGTCTACGGTTATCTCTTTAATATCACTGTTGGTTCTCCGCCGCAGAACCTCACCATGCTCAGCGACATGACCTGGATGGCTCTCTTTGTGCGATCTGGTCGATGTCTGGGCGAGTTCAACCCTGATCTCTGCGTGGGCCAGGGGCAGACCTTTTTCAACGAGCATGAGTCTGAGACGTTTAGTAATGCCTCTTTTGCACAATCGACGTGGCCTGTTACGGCTTTTGCGCCCAATTTTACGGTAGACTACGGACGAGACCAGGTGTGCATTGGACAGATCTGCAGCAACGACACCCTCATGCAGGTCTCCCACTTCCCGTACCCTGGCAGCGTGGTGCCTGCAGTTCCTTTTGGAGGGATCTACGGCCTGGCTCCTCCACCGTCCGAGCGGGCCGAGACGTCAGAGCCCGCCAATTACCAGGCATGGGAGGATGGCAAGATGGGAGCGCTTGTTGGCTGGCACACCTGCAACGTGCTCGGCTCAGCGTCTAGCTGCCAGGGGGGTGACGCTCAGCTCGTGTTTGGGGGTACCGATACAACAATGTACGAGACCAAGCACCTGCGGACCTACAAAATCCAGAACCCCGGGTGGCTCAGCGACGCATTCTACCCGGCGACACCCCCTCGCAGTAACTACTGGAGCACGCCCCTGACAGGCATGTGGGTCAAGACTAAGACGAAGCTGTCCAAGAACTATGCCGTCCCTTTCAAGGCTGTCAGAGGTGATAGAAAGACGCCCCCGCTTGCCGTTGTGGACGAAGGATCTGAGGGGCTGGGTGCACCCCTGTCACTCAAGGGGTACAAGTACCTTGTCAAACACACCGGCGCCAAGCCTGCCTCCAGCACGACCATCGAGAATATTCTGAGCCAGGGGTCTACGGGGTACAACACTGAGGAGCAGAATTGGTACACGGTTCCGTGTGATGGCCTGGATAGTTATCCTGATCTTGTCTACGAGCTTGATGGGGGAAAGCAGTACACGATTCCTCCCAGCGATTATGTAACGAGGTTGGAGAATATGCCGGGATCTGTGTGCTATCTCAATGTCAATGTCTGGAAGTTTGGACGCACGAATACTGGAAATGCCAAGGTGATTCTTTTGGGCAGGGCATTCCTTAAGAGGCAGTATCTTGTGCTCAACTTTGAGGATCGCACGTTTGGTCTTGCCCCTCTTCGTACAGAGTAATCTTATTTCACAGATTTATGCTTGTTCTTAGCTTTTAGATAATAGTTATTGTACCTATATGATTGGGGAAATTCCTACTACTCTTGCCTTAACAAATTGTCAGTTCCCGTGAGCGAATTCTAGTCTTTGTGGCTGTTGAGTGATTTCATTAAGTAGTCATCCGTAAAAATAGAACCATCCCTCTTGATTCGTCCCATCTTCCTTGTTGCTTGCTGTCATGTAGCATCGATCACTCCCCGCATCCTAACAAACTGTGAATATCTCCAGATTTGATTACTATCTCTGGTAATTCCTTAACCTCACTCAGTGCCAAGACGTCTCTTTTCAATTAGATTGGGCACTCCAAAAACATCCTTGACCTCGTCGTTTTCAATTGTCCTCAGGTACCAAGTCACGACATTGGGAAACTGCTGCCTCATGGGCTCATCAACGACGTGCATAAAAGCCCACAGGAGAGAAGAAGCACCAGTCAGGTCCGCAAGTGTCAATGCGTCCCCGATCAGCAGAGTGCCCGTCGACAAGTGCTTCTCGAGCACGGCCAATCCATATTCTAAACGAGCCAGTGCCTTGGTCTCGGTAGCTTGGTCAAAGGATGTCATTCCCACCCGCCACATGACAAGATCAAGAACAACGGGATAGATCTCGTCAGCAAAGAATGAAATCCATTGGCTGATCTTTGCTGACGTCACAGCGTCTTGGCCGAGCAGTTGACCGGCACGGGGTCCCGACTGGGAGACATATTGGGCGATGGCGTCGGACTCGGGCAGGCAGAAGCCGTCGGATCCCTCAAAGGCCGGGACTTTTCCAGCAGGAAACTTGGAGAGGAATTCGGCTGACTTGTTGGTCACATAGTGTTGGTAAGGGGCAATCTCAATGTCGAGACTGTTGAGCTTTGCGGCGGCGAGAATCTGTGTATAGGGTAAGTCCGCTGTAATTTTACCCAGAACCATGACAAGTAGAATGCAGGGCAATGTGACATCAGGCCGCGCAGAAAAGCACAGAAACAATTACCTACCTTGTAAACTCGGCCATTAGGCATGAAAGAGTAGATTGTTCCAAAGGGAGCCATGATTTCGTTGAGTTGTTTTGCTGGTTGTTGTTGATTGATAGCTCGGATGGACTGGGCCACGAAGTTCCAAATGAATGGAGGCCAGCTAAGTTGATTGCAAGAGGAACACATTGAGTCGGCTCTTGGCTTGTCCCTTCGAGAAGTCCCGAGGATTCAGCCGCGCCATCGTACGATCGTGAACATATTCCAACTGCTGCCTCGGGGTCTGTCTGTTTTGCTTTTGGAAACACTCGGTCGCTGAAGGATCGCAATGGGCTGATGACAGCCATGAAAGCATTATGCCTATAGGTAGTACCGTATCCTCCAAGCGAGCAGGAGGGACGGGAAAACGTCGGTTCCGCCCGTTGACCCATCATTCCCAGTCCGAGGTTGCATTGAGAACACGAATTCCCCGTTTGGGACTACGTATTCCTAAATTGGAGACAGTGAATCTGTGCGAACCGTTCCCGCCACGGGAGCGACACACATCAAAACATCCATGTCCCTGTCACTGCTCCCGTTGCCGTGCTTATGCCCACGTTGCCGTCCTTATGCCCACACCACCTCCAGTCTTATCTCTTCTGTATAGGTACTCGGTATCCATACAATACGCCAGATCCGTATAATACGCCAGATGCAATAGCCCCCCTGCGGAGCCACCATTGTCAGAAAATTTTCGTCTTGTCGCAGCAATTACGTCGTCCAAGGCCTCCGGAAGTCCCCGTCCTAAGGTCGTGTATTCGAACCCCGAGGGGCTGAGATATTGAAAGAATATTCTTTAATATAATTGATGCTAACTCTTCAGAGGCATATAGCATACTTACGTAGCTGGTTTGTAGCCGCTACAGGCCAAGCTTACAGTACTTCCCGCTTAATTCCAAAGGTGCCATCTAGCCACGTAAACATCTTGTGGTGAACTACTGCCAAGGCACCAATCTTGGCCTGTAGCCCACCAAACTCCACCCCTTTGCCAATCCACAAGTGCTTCTCATTGGGTCCCAGCCCCGTCAGCCCCTCAAATATGGGGTTGGAGTTGAGGTCCGGCGTGAAGTAGAAGGAATCGGCCGCGCCAGTGACCAAGGTGGGACATTTGATCTTGGAGAGGTAGCCGCCCTTGAGCGAGATCTGCTGCATCACCCGGAGGACATCGGCCGGCGTGTCGACCCCAAAGACCCATTTCCCGTGGCCAAACTCCCACGCGATCTGGAAGTTGACGGCAGTGAGGCGATCCACCACCCAGTTGAAGATGCCGTCGCTCAGCCAGCCGGAAACCCAGCCGTTGATGAACCAAGGGGGCATGCGGCTGCGCGTAATCTCAAAGAGGTCCAGAGGCCCGTCACACGAGACGCATGCTTTGATCCGAGGATCGACCGCAGCCCGCAGTGACAGGTAGCCACCGAGTGAGGCCCCAAAGATGGCCAGACGGTCCAGGTCGAGGTCGTGCTCAGGGGCGACTTGGTCAATGACAAAGTCCAGGACTTGACTGACCACGTTTTCCCAGTCAGGACGCAGACTCAGCTTTCCTACACGCAGAGGAAGACCCTGACCGGGGCCGTCAAAACTGAAGACAGCGTATCCTCGAGGAAGGGCACCGGCAGCGCCATAAAAGTAGAGCTCTTCCTGAGTCGAGTCGAAACCACCCGTCTGGAGAACTACGGGGATCTTGCCAGGTAGTCTGTGCTGGGGGCCAGGGAGATAGAGTCTTCCAGGTAATTTGATGTCCTTCTCATAGGGAATATCAAAGTTCTTGACCGTTGCGTCTAAGAGGACCCATCCTTTATCAAAAGCATCAACACTGGCCTTGGATGAAGACAAGATGCGAGGATCACTGGGAGTGCAGTGAAGAAGAAACTCGCTGGCACGCCAGTAATTGGCGGCCCGGATGTAAGCCCAGCATGCTCCCGTCTTGTCACCGAGGGCAGCAGCTTCCTCAGCCAGAGCCTGAGCCTTTTGCGCCTGATCGTGCCAGGCCTGGTACCAGCTCTCTGGGTCACCATCTTTGATGCAACCGGCGGTGGTGAGGCATTCGCCAACCTCGGCGCCCTGAAAGGGGACGGTGCCGAGGAGACGGAGGAACTCAAAGTTGAAGAAATCAGAGGCAAAGACTTTGTGCATGATGGGCGAATCGAATTGGGTAGAGCAGGGAAAAGAAGCTGATGGGTGGCGGGGGCGTGGACGTGTCTCCGTCAAAGAAACATTGAATGGACAATGTAGATGTAGTTCGTGCTCAGTCTACTCTAACCATGCAGGATAAGACTTGTCAAAGGGGAAACACCGAGTAAGAAAAAGTGACACCCCCTAGTACAATGCAAAGCGACGTATGGATATCGGTTCGTATGCCCGTGCCGTCAGACTCCTCAACGGCCGCCGCCGTTATCCGGATGCATGATGTTCTCGGAGGCCTTTTCTTTCCCCACCCCACACTCGGTGTTGCCTGGCTATGTATCATGTCATGGTCAGCCTTTGTGGGGATCTTTGTAAAGTAACATAAAAACGAGGCTATGCAAGGGTCAGCTCATACACCTACCCGTGGGCTCGACCTAAATATCTCGGATCGTCAGTTTTGCCCCAACGGAAGGAAAAAGTAAAGCCAGAAAAAGCTAGCACCAAAAACGAAAAGGAGGGTTGCCAGGGTGTTGCGAATCCTACAATCCTACAGAGGACCCATGGCGAGTTTGGAGAATCCACAAAAATAAGGTACGCGATATACGGACACACTACAGCGGTAAGCTTGTGAGAATACGTGATGCCGCTATCTACACTTATACAGGCGAATCTGGAGTCAATGATCAGAAGCTCATCAGAACTATCTGCCCTCCTCTCCTCATCATTCACTGTAAACTAGTTCAACACTATTTTTTTTAAACAACCGATTCCAAGCAAGATGGGTAGCCGATCATCTTCAAAAGAACCCATAGCCATCATTGGCACGTCTTGTCGCTTCCCCGGCGGCGCCAACACCCCCTCCAAACTATGGGATCTCCTCTGCGAGAAGAGGGACGTTCAGTCGCCTATCCCGACTGAACGTTTTAACGCCGAGGCTTTTTACAGCAGCAACGGGGACAAGAATGGCTGCACCGACGTCAAGAAGGCGTATCTGCTGTCCGAGGACATTCGACTCTTCGATGCCTCGTTTTTCAGCATCAACCCGCGTGAGGCCGAGGCCATGGATCCTCAACAAAGACTCTTGCTTGAGGCTGTATACGAGGCCACAGAGGCAGCTGGTTTACCCATGGAAGACCTGAAAGGGTCCGATACAGCCGTCTACGTTGGATGCATGACGGGTGACTATCACGAGATGCTCATGCGTGACCCTCAAGATATGCCCAAATACATGGCCACGGGCACAGCCCGTAGCATCCTCTCCAACCGAATCTCTTACCTCTTTGACTGGAAGGGTCCCTCCATGACCATTGACACGGCATGCTCTTCCAGTCTTGTCGCCGTCTACGATGCCGTCACGGCCCTCCGCAACGGTGTATCTCGCATCGCCTGCGCCGGAGGAGCAAATCTCATTCTCGGTCCTGAAATGATGATTTC
This sequence comes from Fusarium nematophilum, assembly GCA_033030565.1. NCBI lineage: Eukaryota > Fungi > Ascomycota > Sordariomycetes > Hypocreales > Nectriaceae > Fusarium > Fusarium nematophilum. The sequence goes on along the minus strand of JAVIXY010000324.1, from coordinate 16,681 downwards.
AGAATCCAAACTGCACATGCTGTCCCCGACAGGACGGAGCAGAATGTGGGATGCCTCAGCCAACGGGTACGCCCGAGGTGAAGGTGTGGCGGCCATCATGATGAAGACGCTGTCACAGGCGTTGGCGGATGGAGACCACATTGAGGGCGTCATTCGAGAGATTGGGGTCAATTCAGATGGACGTGAGTGACTGACCAACAATGCCCTAGTGCTACGGTGTTGGAACAAAATCAGATTGCTAACTAATTCGCAGACACTAATGGCATTACACTACCAAGCCCTGATGCACAAAAGACACTCATCCGACAGACGTACAAGAATGCTGGTCTTGACGTTTTCAAGGACCGTTGTCAATTCTTTGAGGCGCACGGAACCGGCACTCCTGCTGGTGACCCCCTTGAAGCTCGTGCTATCCACGAAGCATTCTTTAGTGGTGGCGACATCACCAACGAGCCCATGTATGTCGGCTCAGTCAAGACGGCCATCGGTCATCTTGAAGGATGCGCTGGTCTTGCCGGATTGATCAAGGCCCTCGAGGCCGTGAAGAGGGGCATCATCCCACCAAACCAGCTATTCGAAAACCTCAACCCGGCCATCAAGCCTTATGTTTCTAACTTGAAGATTCCCCTCGAGGCCAAGCCCTGGCCAAAGTTGGCCCCTGAATCGCTCAGACGTGCGAGTGTAAACTCTTTTGGATTCGGTGGTACCAATGTCCACGTCATACTTGAGCAATTCGACAGTATCCCTGAAACTGGTCCTACCAACGAAACCATTGTTACTCCCCTCGTCCTCTCTGCCAACTCTGACCTTTCACTACGCACGCAAATCGCACATCTTGCCGCGGCGCTTGAGAATACCGACAGCAACCAAATCGACAGGATTCTATTTACTTTGGCTCACAGACGATCCCAACTCCCCGTCAGGACTTTTTTCTCCGGACACAACCTGCAGAGTCTTCAGGAAAAACTAAAAAATGCTACTGCTGAAGATGCTATACTGCCTATCACCAACCAAGATGTCCCCTCGAGCCAGACCCCGCGTATTCTGGGCGTCTTTACTGGACAGGGTGCTCAGTGGCCTACCATGGGGAGAGAGATTCTCAAGTCATCGTCTTTTGCTCGGCATCTGATGACTTCTCTGGAGGAGTCATTAGCAAGCTTACCCGAACCCCCTACCTGGACCCTCTCTGAGCAGATTATGGCTGGAAAGGAGACGTCTCGTCTGAGCGAAGCTGCCATCTCACAGCCACTATGCACCGCCGTGCAGCTGATGGTCGTGCAGCTGCTTCGCAAGGCTGGCATCAAGTTTGACTGTGTTATCGGTCACTCTTCCGGCGAAATCGCTGCTGCTTATGCTGCCGGCGTCATCTCTGCCAGTGATGCTATACGAATCGCATACCTCCGTGGTGTTTGTGCCAAACTCGCCGGTGGAAAGAACGGAGCCAAAGGATCCATGATGGCAGTTGGTCTCTCATATGAGGAGGCTTCCATTTTCTGTGAAGAAAACTTTGCTGGTCTCATCGATGTGGCTGCCAGCAATGCCCCTACTAGCACAACTCTCTCAGGAGACAGGGCCAGCATCGAGCAGGCCAAGGCACTCTTGGATAAACAAGGCACATTTGCTCGTGTTCTCAGAGTTGATACCGCCTATCACTCTCATCACATGCACCCTTGCGCTGAGCCATACCTTGATCTTCTTCAGGCTGCCAAGGTCAAGGTTCTCCCCGGTGGCGAGTCTTGTGAGTGGTACTCCAGTGTCTTGGGCGAGCGCATGAGTGCTTCTCTTCACAGCGAGGCCCTGGTTGGCGAATATTGGGTTGAGAACATGATCAATCCCGTCCTCTTCTCGGTGGCCTCGGAGCTCGTTGCTGGCGCTACTTTACCCTGTCATGTTGCTCTCGAAATTGGTCCTCACCCCGCGCTCAAGGGTCCATTCAACCAGACCTACAAGCGTGCCACGGGATCTCAACTGCCATACCAGGGTACGCTGACCCGGAACACACACGATGTCGAGGCTTTGAGCGACTCGCTTGGTGTCCTCTGGTCTCGTCTTGGTAAATCGTCTGTTAATTTCACCACATACGCCCAAGCCTTTTCGGCATCGTCAGACACGACATTGGCAACGGGTCTTCCGACATATGCATGGGATCGCACGCAGTCATTCTGGAGAGAATCCAGAAAGTCGCTCAAGTACCGCCAGCGCTCCCAGCCACCTCACCCCCTATTGGGAGCGCGTTCAGTTGAGGATCCGGCTGACAGTATGCGATGGCTCAACTTCTTACGACTCGATGATGTGCCCTGGCTTGAAGGTCACAAGGTTGAGGGTCAAGTTGTGTTCCCCGCTGCTGCATACCTAGTTATGGCCATGGAGTCTGCTCGGGCTATCGATGAGACCAAGGAGATCCAGCTTATTGACTTGTTTGACGTCCACATCCTGAGTGCAATCCAGTTGAGCCAAGACTCCCAGGCTATTGAGACTGTTTTTACTCTTGAGGTGGAAGAGATCCAGTCAAGCTATGCCATAGCTAGATGGGCTTTGTCCACTCCCTTGGGTGGACGTGATGGCAGCTGGAAGTGCAACGCCAAGGGTCAACTCCGTGTTGAATATGGATCTTCAACCGGCGCCGCTCTTCTGCCCTCCCGGAACAAGCCTGTCGCTTCTTTGACATCTGTTGATGTGGAAAGATTCTACAGCTCTCTTACCAACATCGGCCTCGAGTATACTGGCGAGTTCAAGCACCTCGATAGTATTGAGCGACAACTGGGCTTGGCAACTGCGCGTTCACGCCAAATCACCCCTGATTTCGCAGCCATGATCCATCCTGCACTTTTGGACGCCGCCTTCCAGTCCATCTTTGCTGCATATTGCTGGCCCGAAGACGGAAGTCTTCAAGCTCCCTTTGTCCCTACCTTTTTCCAAAGTCTTCGCATCGTCAATACGAGCCAGTTGCGACAAGGCGACGACTTGTGCATCGACTCTTTTTTGACAAACACCAATGAGCGTGAGATCACTGCCGACATGGACATTTTCCAAGTTTCCAACGATGAGCCTGTTTTGCAGCTTCAGGGGTTGACTTGCACGTCCCTCCTCCGGCCTGGACCCAGTAATGCCAAGGAGCTCTACACCAAGACCGAGTGGGAGGTTGACATTGCAAGTGCCATTGCAAGTTCAGGGAGCCAGGATGAGGATACAGCATCTGACCTGGAGCTTGTTGATCTCTGCGAGCGTCTTTCATACTTTTACCTCCGAGAACTTAACCATGCTGTCAGCCGTGATGAGGTTCCCGAGTTTGACTGGCATTACCAGCGCATCTTCGAGTGGATTGATCAGCTATTCCCCTCCATCAAGTCTGGCAAGCATCCCACCATCAAGACTGAATGGTCGTCCGATTCTAAGGAATGGCTCATACAGCAGGCCACCAAGTTCCCTGGACGCATCGATCTTCAGCTTATACAGGCTGTTGGCGAGAACCTTCCTGCCGTTGTCCGCAAACAGACCACTATGCTGGAGCACATGGTCAAGGATGACATGCTCAACCGCATCTACAAGTTTGGTCTTGGTTTCGAGAGGGCTAATGTCTACCTCGGACGAATTTCCAAGCAGATCGCCCATCGGTACCCCCGCATGAACATTCTTGAGATTGGTGCTGGAACAGGCGGCGCTACCAAAGGCATTCTTGAGTCTCTTGGCACCACTTTTGAGAGCTACACATTTACCGATATATCGACTGGTTTCTTCGAGGCTGCGGCCGAGGCTTTTGACCCCTGGGTTGCCAAGATGATCTTCAAGCCTCTCAACATTGAGAATGAACCGACTGAGCAGGGATTTCCCGAGGGACACTATGACTTTATCATCGCTTCCAACGTCCTCCACGCCACAAAATCCCTGGCTGTTACGATGCAAAACACTCGCAAACTTCTGAAGCCTGGTGGTCAGCTGCTACTCCTCGAGGTTACAAGTGACATTGTCCGAGTCAAGCTCATGATGTCTGGTCTTTCAGGTTGGTGGCTGGGCGGTGATGACGGACGTCGCTATGGACCTACCATCCCCGTGTCTCAGTGGGATTCGCTCTTGAAGCAGACGGGCTTCTCGGGGGTTGACAAGACGGTTAATGACTTTGTTGATGACAACAAATACATGACGTCGGTCATGCTGTCGCAGGCTGTGGATGATAGGATGCTGCTTTTGAGGCAGCCCCTGGCCGCACCAGGTGATTGGCTCGTACCCCAGTCCATTACCATCGTTGGTGGAAAATACAAGGACGTTGCCGAGGATGTCATGAACCTCCTCAACCAGATCAACGATACTCCTCAACCACTGGCTCACTACATCGACAGCTTTGAGCAGCTGGCTTCATCCGATGTCCGAGTTAGATCTGCCTTGATCTTGGAGGATCTTGATGAGCCCATCCTCAAGAATCTGACGGACGACAAACTTCGAGGCATACAGCGCCTTATTAACGAGTCCCGACAAGTTCTCTGGGTGTCTAGAGGATGCCAGCGAGACGAGCCTTTTGCCAACATGTCTATTGGAATGTGTCGCAGCTTGGCTTCCGAGTACCCCCATATTCATCTGCGGCACGTTGATGTTGAGGGCGATGCCACTTCGGCTACTCCATCCCTTCTCGCCGAAGCACTTATTCAGCTCATCTACAGAGCCTCTCTCAAGTCTGATGACATTGTCTGGTCCATTGAAGCCGAGTTGGTTCTCCGAGAGGACGAGTGGTTTGTTCCTCGTGTCAAGTCTGACCAGGCACTCAACGACCAGCTCAACGCTAGCAAGATGAAGATTCAGACCCAAAAGGTACTTGAAAAGGACACGATCGAGATTCAACAGCGAAGAAACCATTTCGCTATTGTTGAGCCTGTCCCTTCGCTTCCCCTTTCCAGTTCTTCACCTCTTATTGAAATTACCGTCACACACTCTCTCATGTACCCCTTTAAGGTTGGCAACAAGTCCTCTGGCTATCTCTGCCACGGTTACACCGACTCTCAGCCTAGAACCAGGGTTCTCGCCATTTCCGAAGCTAACAGGTCGAGAATATCTGTTTCTCCATTCTTTGTCTGGGATCTGTCTTCCAACGACACTGGACCTGCAGGTCTCCTGCGCAAGACTGCTTTTGCCATTACTGCTGAGAGACTCCTGAGTGAAGTTGAGAGTGGTGCCACTGTGCTTGTTCATGAGGCAGATGAATTTCTGGGTGTCGCTCTTCGATGGAAAGCTGCCGAGCTCTGTCTGAGGATAGTTCTGACGACATCCCAGAGCGATAAGGCCAATTCTGAAGGAGTGGTCTTCATTCACGCTCTCGCCCCTGAACGCGTTGTCAAGAAAGCTGTGCCCCAAGACACAAAGATAATCATTGATCTTTCTGGTAAAGATTACAACGCTGTCGACTCTCCTCTGCGGCGATATCTCCCATCCTACTGCAAGTTTTACCAACTGCAAGACATTATCAGCTACGTGTCTCAGGGGGTCGAAGGTCCCATCATCCACAGTGTCCGGGATGCTATCCGGTCTTCTCTTCAAATTGAAGAAGGTGGCCCAATCGACAAGCCCTCTGAACTGGTTAACAAACCAGCATCGGTTACAGACTACGCCGCGGTAGTCGACTTTTCCGCCGGCTCAACGATTTCCACCGTCGTCCAGCCTCTTGAGGGCAACCGACTTTTCCGCTCAGACAAGACATATCTCCTGATCGGTTGCACTGGAGGCCTCGGCAAGGCTCTCTGCAGATGGATGGTCTCTTCTGGCGTTCGCCACCTCGCCTTGACCACTCGAAACGTTGAAGCCATTGACAAGGTCTGGCTGGAGGAGTTGCGCCTTCAGGGCGCTCAAGTCAAGCTTTTCCAGGCTGATGTCAGTGACAAGGAGGCACTGACTAGAGCTTATGACTCGATTGCTGAGCAGATGCCCCCCATTTGTGGTGCTGCCAATGCTGCTCTGCTCCTGTCTGATCGAACCTTTAGTGAGCTCAAGGTCAAAGACTTCCTGAAGGTCTTTGGACCCAAGGTCAGAGGCACGCAGAACCTGCACGAGCTGTTGATGGACCAGAAACTTGACTTTTTCATCATGTTCTCTTCCCTGGCTAGTGTTGTCGGTAACCGTGGCCAAGCCAACTATGCTGCCTCGAACTTATTCATGAGCGCAATTGCCGAGCAGCGACGTGCCAAAGGCCTCGCCGCTTCTGTCATGCACATTGGTATGGTTCTGGGTGTTGGTTACGTCTCTTCGACTGGAGCATACGAAGCCACCCTCAGGAATTCCAACTACATGGCCATCTCCGAGACTGATCTTCTCAACATGTTTTCTCAGGCTATTCTCGTTGGTCAGCCAGGTTCTACCCATGCTCCCGAGCTCATCACTGGTCTTAATCGATACAGTCTGGAACCAGATGCTCAAAAGTACTTTTGGCGTGACAACATGCGCTTCTCCCACCACACCCTTGAGGAAGAGCGTCAAGAGCGTTCGTCGACAATCAAGGTCTCCCTCTCGCAGCGACTCGCCGAGGCCAAGGACCCTGCTGAGATCCTGGCAATTGTCGAGGAGGAGTTCTGCACCAAGCTCGAGCGTATGCTTCAAGCTGAGAGTGGCTCTATCAAGACATCGCAGACACTTCTTGGTTTGGGAGTGGACTCTCTCATTGCTGCTGAGATTCGATCGTGGTTCTTTAAGCAGCTTGATGTTGACACCCCTGTGCTGGAGATTCTCAACACTGCTTCCATCACGGAGCTTTGCTCTACAGCCGTGTCTAACATGCCGGCTGTTTCCGCAGAGGCGACTCAGCCTAAGACCGAGGTCACAAAGGAGGTAAGATCAAGTAATTCTCATGTTGCTTTCATACCCTAACATTCCTAGGCCATCAAGTCACTTGATGCCGGTGTCACGTCCACAGCGGCATCATCAGCCCTGCCCACTGAGAATGAACCATTTACCATTCGAAACAGCCCCAACTCTACCCGAGTAACCAGTGAAGACGGAGTCGACGAAGAGACATCTGTCAGTACCAAGGTTGACCGCAGCGGCCCTCTGTCCTTTGCCCAAGAACGTCTCTGGTTCCTCCAGCAATACCTCCAGAATGCTACCACCTACAACGTCACCATGCACTACCGCATCAGTGGTCCTCTTCGACTGAATGATCTCGAAAATGCTTTTCAGCAAGTGATCCAGCGCCACGAGTCTCTCCGCACTTCATTCTACATCGACACCGAGACCGACCTCCCCAGACAGAGGGTGTACAAGCAGTCCCCCTTTAAGCTGGAGCAAAAGCACAACTCAACTGCCAATATTGAATACGAGAATATGCAAAAGACAAACTATAATCTGGAGAATGGCGATGTCATCAGGGCGGTCATTGTCGTCAACGCTGACGAGGAGTACGACCTCATCTTTGGCTTCCACCATATTGCCCTTGACGGCTACAGCGCTCAGATCATGGTTCGTGATTTAGCCATCGCATACGCCGGACAAACGCTGCCACCCAAGGAAAAGGGGTATCTTGAGTTTGCCGTTGCGCAAAAAGCAGCCAAGTTTCCCGACGATACCATCAACTACTGGAAGCGAGAGTTTGAGGAGCTGCCGCCAACTCTCCCCGTGTTTGACTTTGCCGAGTCCAAGATGCGGGTTCCCCTGACGGACTACACCACACGAGCTGTTGAGCGAACTCTTTCTGCCGAGGAGGGTGGCAAGACCAAGGCTGCTGCTCGAACACTGGGCGTGACTCCTTTTCACATCCATCTTGCTGCCCTCCAAGTTGTCCTCTCTGACCTCGCTTCAACCAAAGACATCTGCATTGGTGTGACCGACGCCAACAAGAATGACGCCGCTCACATGGACACGGTTGGTTTCTTTGTCAACCTTTTGCCCCTGCGATTCCAGCCTTCGTCATCACAGACACTGGCTGATTTGGCCTCCAATACCAAAGCCAAGGCCGATAGCGCCCTTGCCCATTCTCAGATCCCTTTTGACGTTCTCCTCGATGAACTCAAACTGCCTCGATCTACCACGCACAGTCCCCTGTTCCAGGTGGTTCTCAACTTCAAGATGGGATCTACCCAAAAGGTGCCCCTGGCGGATTGCCAGGCTCAGCTCGTCAATTTCAAGGATGCAGACAACCCCTATGATCTGACCTTCGATATTGAGACGTACAACAATGGGTCTACTTCCATCAGTGTCAAGACGCAAGAGTACCTCTACACTCAGAGTGAACTGAGCTTCGTCCTAGACAACTATGTCCATGTCCTAGATCTCTTTGCCGAACAGCCTTCTCAGACTCTCGCTCAGGTCTGCAAGCCTACCACTGAGCAGATTCAAAAGGCCTTGAACCTCGGCAGAGGTCAAAGAATTCCATCTCCTCGCCTCGAGACGCTGTCGCACTACTTTGAAGACTGGGTCACAAAGCAGCCCGAAGCTACTGCCCTTCGCACTGATGACAGCAAGGTTCTGACCTACGTCCAGTTGAAGGCGCTGGTCAACCAGATTGCTACAACACTTGTTGAGACTGGCCTCAAGAATGGCTCCAGGGTTGGCGTCTACTGCGAACCCAGCATGTACATCTTTGCTTTACTGATGGCCATCGCTGAAGCAGGTGGCGTCTATGTGCCCCTGGACCCCCAGAACCCGATCAAGCGTCTCCAACTAATCGTCGACGACTGTCAGCCCGATGTGCTTCTTATCGATGACTCCACCAAGGACACAGCCCCTGAGTTAAAGACAAGTGCCAAGTTCGTCAACGTGTACGGCATCAAGCCTGGCTCTTCCGAGGCTCCTGAGTTCAAGAACCTTGCCCAGGGGTCAGGAATGGGCTACATCTATTACACCAGCGGAACAACCGGAGTTCCGAAGGGAGTTGCACTCACTCACACCAACCTTGTCCACCATATTGAGGCTTTCATCTACTATTACAACCTCAGAAGAGGTAGAATGCTTCAACAGGCTCCTCTGGGTTTTGATATGTCACTTACACAAATGTCCCTGACCACTGTCCTGGGAGGGACCCTGATTGTTGCATCAAGCGAGACTCGCAAAGACCCCATGCAGATTGCCCAGTTGATGCTTGCCGAAAAGGTCACTCACACCTTCATGACGCCTACACTCGCATTGGCTGTTATCCACCACGGCTACGACTATTTGAGCAAGTGTGTTGACTGGGAGTTTGCCCTTCTCTCGGGTGAAGCTGTTCGCGCCCATGTTCCTCCCGAGTTCAGGAGACTTGGTCTCAAGGGTTTTGAACTACACGATGGCTACGGACCTACCGAGATTACCATCATCAGCAGCAGTGGCTTGGACGAGCTCAGCGAAACTACTCCCCGAGACACGCGTAACCCCAGCATCGGTCTTGTTCTTCCCAACTACTCGTGCTACATCTTGGATGAGAACATGCAGCCTGTTCGCCCTGGATTCGCTGGTGAGCTGGTCGTCGGAGGTTCTGGTATCGCGATCGGCTACCTCAACAGAGAGGACCTCACGCAAGCCAGATTCCTCCCCGATCCATTCGCTTCCCCTGAGGATGTTGCTCGCGGATGGACTCGCATGTACCGTACAGGAGACAAGGCTAGGTTACTGCCTGATGGACGTATCGTTTTCCTTGGTCGTATTGCCGGAGACTCGCAGATCAAGCTTCGAGGTTTCCGTATCGAACTCGAAGACGTCACCAACACAATCGTCAAGAGTTCCGGAGGAGTCATTCCAGAAGCGGCAGTGTCGCTACGACAGGGTGACAACGGTGATGGAGACAGCGCATTCTTGGTTGCTTTCGCCATCATCTCCCAAGCTCATTGTCCTTCTGACGTCAAGGCCTATCTCAAGCAGCTTCTCAAGGACCTGTCTCTGCCACGATACATGATCCCCGCTAGAATCATCCCCATCGAACGACTACCCCTGAACGCTTCTGGCAAGCTGGATCAGTACGCCCTTGATGCTCTTCCCGTTCCCTTAGATGATGATGCTACCGAGGAACCCCTTACTGAGACTCAAGAGAGGCTCAAGCTGGGATGGCTCAAGGCCCTACCCCCTATTGGGGCCGATGCTGCTATTGGCCCAGACACGGATTTTTTCGCCGCTGGTGGTAACTCTCTTCGCATCGTCACGCTGAGGGAGCACATTACTCGCGAGTTTGGTGTCACCATTTCTGTGTTTGATCTCTTCCAGGCGAGCACTCTGGGAGAGATGGCGGCCAAGATTGATGGCTCTGCGATGCAGGGGGCTGATACCAAGCCAATTGATTGGGCTGAAGAGACTCGCGTCGACTCGGTTGTGAGCTCTCCTGCAGCTCAGGGATTCCCCGTTTCCGAAGCTACTGATGGCTTACAAGTAGTACTGACTGGCTCGACCGGATTCTTGGGAATCTCTATCCTCAAATCACTCCTGCAAGACAAGCGAGTATCCAAGGTCCACTGCCTTGCTATCCGTTCTTCTTCCAAGGAGAGAGACCCCATCCTTTCTTCTCCCCGCGTTGCGTGCTACCAGGGAGATTTGTCTATGCTCCGTCTCGGATTGCCTGAGGAGCAGTTCGACCTCCTTGCCAAGACAGCCGACAGAATCGTCCACAATGGCGCTGATGTTTCATTCCTCAAGTCTTATCAATCCCTGCGACGCGCCAACGTCGAGTCAACGAAGGAGCTTGCACGGATGGCGACTGGACGAAAGATTCCTCTGCACTTTGTCTCTACTGGTGGCGTCGTAAACCTCACTGGTCAAGACGGTCTTGCTGAGGTCTCCGTTGCAGACTTCAAGCCCCCCTCGGATGGTTCTCATGGCTACGCCGCTTCCAAGTGGGCCTCGGAGCGCGTGCTGGAGGGTTACGCAGAGAAACTTGACCTTCCAGTCTGGATACATCGTCCTGCCAATATCACGGGCACAAATGCTCCGACGGCGGATCTCATGCAAAACATTTTTCGCTACTCGGCTGAGGCTGGCTCCCTCCCTGATCTGTCTTCCTGGAAGGGCTACTTTGATTTTGTTCCCGTCGAGATTGTGGCTCGAGACATTGCCAACTCGATCCACGAGAATGGTCAAGGAAAGGCAGTTTACCGTCATCACTGCGGTACACAGAAGATTTCTGTCGGTGGGCTTCCAGCACACCTGGAAGCGGAGCAGGGCAAGAAGATGGAGACGGTCAGCGTGGAGGAGTGGCTGAACCGCGCAAAGACGGCAGGTCTGGATGGGGTGACGGCTGCTTTGATTCAGAAAACGCTGAGCCAAGGTGGAGGAGTTGTTCCCTGGCTTCGAAAGGGTAGTGAGTAGATTCTTTGGTATAATTTACTTGTGTTATCCTGTATTTGGAGTCTGGAGTTTCTTTCTTCATATTGATAGAGGTATATTGATCAAAACTTGTATAATGATTACAATTGCAAAATTTTGTAGACTTCAATCATGTTTCCAAGCATTCTCCTAATTGCACATTGCCAAGTGAGCTGTATATCGTGCCATCCACACCATGAATGGATCATTGAAATCTTGTAACAGAACCACACTTGCGATGCCCACAAAGCAGCGTCGTAGTTGCACGCGCTCTTTCTCTTGAGACACAACCACTACACAAGTAGTGAAACTCACTCTTAGCATCTTGCGGGCACTGATTTCGAGCCACTCAACCAGACCCTCACCACTCCGGTCTTTTCCGTATTCCCTACAATGGCCTGACGGGCACAAAACAAGGCAAAGACCAAGTTGATATGTCGCAATTCCCTTGCTATCATCTTATCACGCAGGGATACGCAAGACTAAAAAACGCCCCGATGGGGTCGAGAATAAGCCAGTATCGGCAATTCGTGTTCAATCCAATGCAAGATCGGTAGCTTTAACTGGACTACCGTCTTACATGCAGGATCGGAGGATTTGGCATCCCAGATTATGGTGTGATGTCGGGGATTTACGATCCCTGTTTCTTGGCCATTAAACGATAGGAGTGTGCTTGCATGTAAACATGTAAACGTACGATTTCCTCGCAATGGACAAAGACGGACTAGCATTCACCAGGGGCAGAACCCTACCCATTCTCGTCTCCAGGGTCTTGAACAGGGCCAAAAGCTTCCGTCCGCATTTTTCTTTTTCGGTTTTTTTTTTCTACTCTATTTGTTGAAGAAAAAAAGGATAATAATTTATGGAACCCTCCGAAGCAGGATTCAAGAATCATGTCATCCCATCAAGGACTTGGCCGAAACTCGTGTTGCAGTAAACGATAATTGGGCGCAATGGAGTCCGTTAATATTTTGCAAAAGGTGATAATCAATAACAACAGCGTAAATCATCGATTGTGCCAGTTGTCGGCAGATTTTCAAGCGGCGTGTTGTCCCATCCTGTCCACCAAAACATCATCGCTCAGTGACAACATCACCACTTCTTTGCTGTGCATTGTTTTCGGCTTCCACCATGGCTCAGCCCGACGGTACTGCCCCTATCGCAAACGCCAACGACGTGACGAGCACGGACCTGTCGTCGTCTGCAGCAGAAAATCCGACGCCAGAAAAACCTCCATCGCCAGAACCAGCATCGGGTCCTGCACCCGGCAAAAAGGGTGCTCGGTTCTGGCTCATTTTCGTCGCCGTCGCGCTGACCACTTTTCTCGCTGCCCTCGACACGTCCATCATCTCCACGGCTTTGCCAACCATCGCCGCCGACTTGGGCTCCGACTCTCTCTACGTATGGATCATCGACTCGTACCTCCTCGCCTCGACGGCCACCATCCCCATCTTCGCCCAGGCCGCCAACATCTACGGTCGTCGCAGCCTTACTCTTCTCGCCGTGTGTGTCTTTACTCTGGGTAGCGGTCTATGTGGTGGTGCGCACAACACGGCCATGATGGTTGGCGGTCGGGCTGTTCAGGGGATAGGCGGCGGAGGTGTCCTCACCATGTCGGAGATTGTCGTCTGTGACATGGTCTCCATCAGGGAGAGAGGCATGTACGCCGGCATCATCGGTGGTGTCTGGGCCATTGCAGCTGTTGTCGCTCCCGTCATGGGTGGTGCTTTTGCGCAGAATATTTCGTGGCGATGGATCTTTTACATCAACCTCCCCATCGCGGGAGTTGCCCTTGTCGCCCTGGGCCTGTTCCTCAAGCTGGCTCGTCCACCATCCGGCACTTTCAAGCAGCAGATGAGCAGGATCGACTGGGGAGGTAGTGTTCTCCTGATCGGTTCCGTCACAGCCATCGTCCTGGCCCTGAGCTGGGGTGGCTCTGAGCACCCGTGGTCGGCCTGGCAAACCATTGTTCCCCTCGTCATTGGCCTCGTTGCCCTCCTCGCCTTCTTTGCGTATCAAGGCAGTCCCTGGCTCAAGGAACCCACCATGCCTCTCAGACTGTTTGGCAACCGGACATCGTCCACGTTGCTCATCATCAGCTTTATCCACAGCTTGCTCCTGTACTGGATATGCTACTTCCTTCCCGTCTACTTCCAGGCCGTCAAAGACGCCAGTCCTACCCGTTCGGCCGTCATGCTGTTCCCCATTGCCTGTACAAGCGCCCCTGGCGGTGTCGCTGCTGGTATAACCATCACCAAGACGGGGAAATATCGTCTGTGGCATTTCTCCGGCTTCGTCCTCATGTCGATCGCCTGTGGTCTGTTCACGCTTCTCGATGAGCAGTCTTCGACGGGACGGTGGGTTGGTTTCCAGATTTTATTCGGTTTCGGTACCGGAGTTGTCTTTACAAGTACCCTGCCTCCTATTCTGGCCAGTCTTCCCGACTCGGACGTTGCCGTTGCGACTGGTGCTTGGACATTCATCCGCAATTTTGGATCTATCTGGGGTGTTGCTATTCCGGCTGCCGTTTTCAACAACCACGTCAACCACGCGGCTCCTCAAATTTCAGACGAGGGAGTCAGGAGTCTTCTAATCGATGGAGGTGCATATGAGCATGCCACTCAGTACTTCCTCAGAACGCTGGATCCTTATCCAGAACTCAAGGCCGAAGTCGTTCAGGTGTACTTGAATGGACTCAAGGTTGTGTGGCAGGTATCTATTGCATTCTGTCTCTTGGGTTTCATTCTTTCTTTCTTTGTTCGTTCATTAACGCTGCGTGATGAGCTAAACACCGAGTATGGGCTGCAAGAGGAGAAGACTGAGTCGACCCAGATTAAGTCGAGGGAGGAGGGCGTCGCAAGCACTTGAAGAATGGCCGAGACTGAATGAAATAGGGATATAATGGTTACACATTAGGCTTTTTATTTATTTATTTATTTTCTCTCCATCCAGGATAGATTCAACTCATTCAGTACCGTGGATATCAAAGTTTTCACATTCATTTCTTCATAGAATAGATGTTTTATTTCACAGCGTTCAAGTCGCGTATTTAGTTGACATGATATTGATCCTTCACCCTCTTACAACGCCCTCAAATTCGTGCCAGTTCCCGGCTAAATAGATAAACCCTCCAGCGGTCACTCAGGCCGGGAGCTGTTCCGTTACCATGGGGTGTCATCTAGGGTAACATTCACGTCACCCCTGCTCCCCTGTTACAAGTTTAGAGCTGTACTCCTGACATATGGGGGCTATAAATTACCACCATATCAATCTCTTCATTCACATTCAACACTACAGGACAAAAATTCCAATCATGGACTTCACTACATTCAATAACATCATCGCTGGCAAGCCTCGCGGTGCCGAGACCACCACCTCGGGCACAAACCCTCTTAATCGAGCTTCCCTCTGGCCCGTCCCCGTCGCTACTGCAACCGACGTCGAAGATAGTGTGCGCGCTGCAAAAGAGGCATTTCCCACCTGGTCTCAGACGCCATACAAGAAGCGAACTGAGTTGCTGGAGAGATTTGCCGATCTCTATCTTTCTCATGCCGACGAATTTTGCCAATTGCTCGCCACCGAGTGCGGAAGAACCGTGAGTAATTCATTTCCTGGCCAGAATCTCATTGTTGCAGCTTGATGCTAAGGAATATCAGGTTGGAAATGCAGCGATAGAAGTCTATTTTGCTGCACAATGGCTGCGATATCCATGTTTGTCCCAGGTTTCCTTATAAAAATAGCCTGTGATACTGACCACGACAGCGAATTACGAGCTTCCCCAAGAAAAGCTTGAAGACGACGCCAAAGTATCTATCGTTACTCATGAGCCTCTTGGAGTGGTTGCGGCCATCTGCCCTTGGAATTGTGCGCTGATTCTCCCAATCACGAGCTGATAAGTGTTTACTGACCCTTGTTGCCCCATGATAGTTCCTTTGGTGCTTGGTAAATGCTCATGGCCCTCGTGATTGAAGAATGAATCTCAAACTGAATCTGCAGGAATGGGAAAGATTGCACCAGCTCTGGCTACGGGCAACTGTGTCATCCTCAAACCATCGTACATCAACTCATCAGCCCCTCTTTCTAGAGAAAACAAGCCCTTACTGATTTGATATAGTCCGTTCACTCCGTATTCGTCTCTAAAGCTAGTAGAGCTCGCTCAGCAAGTATTTCCCCCATCAGTTCTTCAAGTCCTTCATGGGGGCAACGATCTAGGCCCTCTACTGGTCAAGCACCCTCAGATTCCAAAGATTTCGTTTACGGGCTCTACTGCTACAGGAAGGAAGATTCTCAGAGACGGAGCTGAACGCATGAAGAGAATTACTCTTGAAACGTGAGTGTATCCTTCTTGACATTTGCCCATGACTAACTCTGACGCAAAAGCGCTGGCAACAACGCCGCCATTGTCCTTCCCGACGTCGACATCAAGGCCATCATCCCCAAGATCGCAGGAGGCCTATGGTTTAACGCTGGCCAAGTGTGCATCGCCACCCGTCGGCTGTACATCCACCAAGACATCTTTGACGAGGTTGTGGCACAGCTCGCAGAGGCCACGGCCGACGTAGCCAAGGACCTCGTCTCGGGTGTCGGACCGATTCAGAACGAGATGCAGTTCGAGAAGCTCAGAAGGGCGCTCGCAGACGCAAGCGGAGCTGGGTATCAACTGCTGTCATCGGGTCAGACGGAGGTGGGCGACGGATTCTTTGTCCAGCCGACGATCGTCAAGAATCCACCACCAGAGGCATATATCGTCCAACAGGAAAACTTTGGTACGTCACACACGCACGAGGCGTTTGCAGCCATCAATGGTTCGATATGACGAACCATGCTGAATCCTTCCAAACCATCGTTTCTCCCCAACGGATCGCTCACACACCTGCTTACCACTCCCCCCTAGGCCCCATCGTTTCGTGCATCAAGTTCTCTTGTCTGGACGAAACCATATCCCTGGCCAATAGCAGCGACAGTGGTCTAGCTGCCAGCGTGTGGAGCAAGGACACATCAGCCGCCAGGCGTGTGGCGGGTAGTCTCGAGGCCGGCAACGTCTACATCAATGGGCCACCCCAGCCGGACCCTCATGTGCCTTTCGGAGGCCACAAGCAGAGTGGGCTGGGTGTCGAGTACGGTCTGCAGGGTTTGTTATCCTTCTGCCAGACAAAGTCCATGTACCTGTACAAGTGAAGATAGAGCTACCCCCAAGACCTAAGGGCCCCCCCCCCTCTTTTATCTCTACCCCTGGCCCTGGACACAGCCACTCCCCTGCATGTCAAAGATCTCGGTAGTTCAGGGTGTGTAATTTCAAGCAATTTTAGTGGAACCCTTACCCTTGTCAATGTTCCCCGTTCTCTTCCATCTTCCATCTCCATCCTTCCGAGGAGGCTGACTATCCTTGCATATGCAAATGTCTATCCCTTCGAGTGCGGATGAGCTGGTGGGGCTAAAATTA
>JAVIXY010000323.1:0-28443 GCA_033030565.1 Fusarium nematophilum | reverse complement strand
TCTTAGCCTTCCCCTCCGCTTCTCGTCCCCTTTCTCTATCTCTCCCGAAGCACCGGGTTAATAGATAACATATAACCCAAGATATCAGATATTGGCAAACGCCCAGAGCCACTGGTACTCAAAAAGGAGGACTTCCAACTCTGCTCCGGCCATTTTAGCGCTGCCGCCGGAGATATTGCGGATTGACGGATCCCGGTTGAGGGTGCTCTTCAATCCAAACAGTCTGCGACTCAAGCGGGACCAGAAAAAGCATACATCGGGAAGAGCTGCCCGGAGGGGAGTTTGACGCTGAGAGTCAGAGAATACGTCCTCATCAGTATTTGATAATATGGTTGATGAGCGTCCCATTATACCACGAAGCGTTCCCGCTCTACCATGCCGGAATGACGGTGAGCGTGTGTTGGACACCAGCACCAAGTCTCCTTCAAGAAATGGAGTCCGCGATTCAGATCGTTCAAATCCTACTGGACCACGGCACCGATCCGTTTGTCAAATTCTTCAGCCGGATCAGTGAGCCACACAGCGTATCTAACAGTGCAATGGATACGCCTTCGATTAAGATGCCTCAAAACCATCGACAATGCACAATTTTGCACGAACTATTACTTGGTGGTCGGCTGATAGATCCTTTCCTCGGCCTTCTAGGGATGGATATCAACCACCGGGACGCCAAGGGTCGGACTCTACTCCTTGCAGCATGCCAGGGTGCAGAAGGCCCAGACTACGTGCTCGGCTCACACAAAAAGGAGATGGGTCGAAATGGGCATGTTACGATCTAACAACTGATTCCCCTTGGTGCTGAGCTTGAGGCGCGAGACAACTTTGGCCGGAACCCCCTGCATCACATGATTGCCGGTAATGACCACAAGAATAATTTCGACCAATTCGAGGACTCGTTTGCCGAGATCGAGATCAACCACATTTCCCCTCTGGCGCTGAGGCGTATCAGGTCATAAACGATCCATGGTATATCGTACCTCCCGACCTTGCATCTCAAGAAGTCGAACCGGAAGGATGTGTGACCAGCACATGACCAATACAGCGAGGTTGCTGGTCGTCTCTGAAAACCACAGCTAGTTATGGCCGTGGACAATGACAGCACGTGACGATGGCAGTTATCTTGGTCGCGGGGACTTACAGTTCTAACGTCCGACGTTACGCACGGTCAGAAGCCACATCAGCCACGACGGGGTCCGTGCTCAAAGCTCTTGTGTAGAAATCTGGTGGCCTCTGGAGGTGGTCGCCACTGTACCAGACGCTGGAGACCAAGGGTATGATTACGGCCCGGGCTTCTGAGAGAGTGACATCCCCAACCATGAGCAGGGCGGGCGCAAAGAACGGATCGTGGAGAATACTTGGACGGCCAGGGGGCACAAATGGCTCTGCTTTGTGCAATTCGCCAGGGCTCTTGATTTGATTGGTACCTTGGGGATAGCGGGGCAGAACGAAGAATGAGAAATTGGTGCAGATTTCCCCAAATGGTTTGTCTGTTGAAGAGATCAACGAGCGGACTGCAGCGACTCAGCACCGTAGCATATCCATTCGCGGGGGTTGTAGTGCAGGGGCCGGAAACCCTGACGACCACTTGTCCACACCTGGCTAGCTGGCCCACGCTGCTTTGATGCCTGGAAGATTCTTAGGGCCGAGTCAAATCGATGCAAGAGGCTCCTTGCAGTCATTTCATCAGCCACCTGGGTGACGCCTTGTCCTACTGCCCTCCGGTGAAATCTTCACAAGCTTGATGGATCCGTTGAATCCTTCACAGTATTTACTTTCGACCATAAGGAGTCGCCACGACGCCCATCAATGGCGTAAGGACAGTGATCATTATTTAACGTTGCCAAGGATTATCTAGCTTGCATGTTCACAAATCTTACTGCGACACATCGTTCTTTCGGCTCTGAGCAAGCCGCCATCCTCACAGCACACCTTGCGATATAGAGTAGACTCCGCTGACCTGGTCACCTAGCTCAAACTCGAGAGCTTGAATGCAGTGCTTATCCATAACCCTTGTCACGCCAAGGCGATACTAATCTTGTGGAGGGTTCCGCCTAGCTGGCTTCGCGGATCATTCGACGCCTCAGATTATGCACGGACAGCCCCTGACATTCAGCCGATGTTACCGACCCATACGATACCACATTCTCCAGCACACCCCTTTCCACGGGTCGATCAATAAGTTCCCCGATGCCAAGCTCACCACTATATCAATTATGGCATTGTATAATCTACCTCTTCCACGGGACTAAAATGGGCCAGAGTATTCGCAATATCATTCGTCCGCGGGGAAGAGCACGGANTGCCAAGCTCACCACTATATCAATTATGGCATTGTATAATCTACCTCTTCCACGGGACTAAAATGGGCCAGAGTATTCGCAATATCATTCGTCCGCGGGGAAGAGCACGGACGGCAATCTAGCCTTCCCTGCGCTCTTCTACATCGCCCGAGAAGAAGATGCCTTAAAGTCTGGCACACTAAGAATGATTCGTGTGTTTGAGACATATGCTACCCTTCCGCTTACTAGCTGCCGCCACGCTAATCCGGGAGAATAGCGATCATCAAGTGTATCATCCGTATCGACTACTTAAGGTAGGCATAATACGAAATATAAGCGATATCCCACCTCAGGGATAAATATTTCGAAAATGCGTAGCTAAATAGTTTACGGTATCTAATATTCCTAGCCGTCCTCGAAATTTAAGGTATCTCCAAACATAAAAAATATATATATAAATAATTCTTATCGGCCTTAGATATTACTTTGCAAATAGATCTTCACTAGATTGCGCATATTTGCACGACGGTATACGCCCGGAATCTAAGGGACCGGTATACAAGGGACTTCCTTGTCAATGAGTGACCAGCCAAGGGACAATACCGCCATCGTGGGCGCCGGCCCCCCTTACCCGGGATACCCGGCACTATCCATCCTGGTCACTGGGCACTGGCTCCATCCGAACATCTTCGCGTGGCGGGAGTCCAGTATTAGACTACATCAGGAGAGGTACGACGATCTCTTCGCAGTTTCTTTTCTTATTAAGATCTTCCAAACGTCCCCCGCATTTTGGCTCGCAGTTTTCCTGCTCAAATACTGGAGTTGTTATCTTTGCCCGGATCTTGATTTGCTGACCGGCTGGCGTCAATTTTTCTTCTTCCTCCCAAGTCTACGCTCTCCAGGTGAGGCCAGTACAGCAGATATGACGCAATCCTTGATCCCCGAAGACCTGAAGGCTGATATGGGCCCTTCCCTGCGGGGCACCACCACGGCGCTGCTCGTGCTGGCTACCTTATTCACCGGGTTGAGGTTTTGGGCGCGGTATGCCGTTAGGGCGTCGTTTGGCAGCGACGATTGGTCGGTGGTTGGGGCACTGGTACGTTGGCCTCGATGCTGGCGGTGGTACAAGCTGGCTCATGGACACCTGTGCTAACGAATCGGATGCGCAGGTTTCGGTGTTTGTTACGGGTGCCATAAACTACGCTAGTAAGGGCTCGGCTCTGCCGGTCGTGTTTGTCGGAGAATGGACTTGGACTTGCTGACGATGGACTTCTTAGTGATCTCATATGGCCTCGGTCGCCACGCTGCGACATTGCCACAGGAAGACCTGGTCTCTTTCTTCAAGCTGCTCCTCGCTTTTGAGTGCCTGTACGTCACGGCTGTCATGATGGTGAAGCTTGCAGTTCTGGCGATGTACCTGCGTATCTTCCCATCCCGTGCGTTCAGAATCGGGGCTGCTATTATTGCTAGCATCGTTATCGCATGGTGGATCGCAATCGTTGCAGTCTGCATCTGGCAGTGCAATCCCATCAAGAAGGCTTGGCTGCCGTGGATTGAAGGCACTTGCATTAACCTGAAGGCCTCCTTCATCGGCAATGCCATTCCGAACATCCTCACTGACGTGGCCATCCTCGCTATGCCAGTGGGCCAAGTCTGGAAGCTGCAAATTACTGTCGCGCAGAAGGCATCGCTGCTCTTCATCTTTTTATTGGGAAGCTTGTGAGTCCATTTCCATGCGACGCGGTACTGCCATCGGGGTTGACGACGCGCTGACTTTGGCCCACAGTGTCCTGTTCGCCTCCATCTACAGGTTCACTACGCTCATGCAATTTGATATCTCGGACACGACCTTCACCCTCGCAACATCCTGCACGTGGTGTGTCGTCGAGGTTTCCTGTGCCGTCATCAGCGCCTGCCTGCCGACGCTTCGACCACTCATGTCCAAGATCTCGTCCCAGTTCGGCAGTCTAAAGGGCAGAAGCCGGCCAAGCGAGAATAATTCGAGCCGTGTCACAGAGCTGGCCACCATTGGTGGAACCCGTGGCCAACGCAGCCAACGCAGCAAGCTTGACCACTTCCAACGCCTCGAGCACGACCCGTACGGTATCTCGGCCGTGATAACACCATCCCAGTCTACCGAGAGGGTCAACAACAACGACAAATCTTCTGCTGAGAGCATGTCGAGGTGGCAAAGCGGCATCCGAGTCGCCATCACTCACGAGGTGCATCGGACAGAAGGAACTGTGACGGGATCTAGCCACGGCCAGGATGCAAGTTATCCCCAGTCGAGCCATAATGTGCTCTGAGACACGGCTAAAGTCATGCACGTATCATATATGCACGTCAACTCCTGGTCCGGTTTCTAGGGTCCATGCTGGGCGACTTGGACCTGATTCATGGCGCTATTTGCCATGCTTTTCTGGCTTCCGGCTATAGACTCGAGGGTCTCACGGATGAGCCGCGTTTCAATTGCCATAGCGGCCGTTGGGGCCTGCGTGAATGACCCCTAACAGTCGATTCGCTCGATCATTGAGTTGCCGATAATTTGGACGCCGTTCACCTCATTTGCCACGACCTGCACTGCCTGGCTCGCCTCTCGGGAGCTGCCTACAACCCCTCTAGCACTGTCGGCCAAAGTCTCCGCACCGTAGTTATGTATTGCATGGCCTCTGTGGCTTCACCCAGCAAGATCTTCCACGGACCTGTCGATGTTTTGGAAGCAAGGGGTGACTGTATCCGCTGCTTTGGCCGTGTTTCCCACGCTGTTCATGACTCCATGAGCCATAACGGCCATGGGCTCGTCGAAGTTTTCGAAAGAAACGGCGACCCTTCTCGCGGCAGAAGCTTGAGTGAGGTTTCGATGGGTCTCGGTGATTGTGGCGGCATCATTCCGATCTGTGGCACCAACTAGGAGCTCCGAAACTTGGCTGCTGACGTTCTGAAGATCTTGTACGAGAGTCTTGGTAGCGGTATTGATGCCTTTGGCAAGTCTCTTCTCAGCGATGTTTTTGCGCGCTTCAGTATAGGAGTGCGTTGAGCAATCGCATCAAACGCTGGTCTCTACAGCATCGACTATTGTATCACCAACACCTATCTTGCTTTGGCTTACTCGAGCAGGGGAAACAAAACTTGATAAATGTGGCTGTGGGTCACATTGACATTCAACGATGATGCCGAGCTCTTATTACTGATAAGGCAATCACGTTGGAACGGAGCGGGGTATCGGAGGAGTGTTGAGTCCCTTGTTTCCAGCATTCAAATGGGATTATGTCACGTGATTGTGCCGACCATTATTCCATCATGAACAATTTGTTCATGACGCCAGCCAGGCGGCTCAGCCTCAGCTCATCCATGCTCAGCCCCAGCTCCGGGAGCCTCAGCAGGAGCTCAGCGGCGGCTCAGCTTAGAGCAGCAGGAGCTCAGCTCTGAAAACGGAAATGGATTTTAGTACGCTTGAGTTTCGTCTCCGAGTTGCTTGGTATCTATTCATTACTAACCATTTATTACGCCACTATTTCTAACCATCAGGATAAACAATATCTACTCAACCCCATGCATGCATCACAACGCCTTCAACATGATATAATCCGTCTGGACAACTGACCCAATAACAAAATCATGATCCCCAACCTTTCCATACCCCCATTTCTCATACGCCCTCATCGCCTTGACATTCTCCTCCCAAACGCCAAGCCAGATATTCTTGAACCCCTGCGCCCTTGCCATATCCTCCACCTTGACCGCCAAGGCACGCCCAACCCCCTTCCCATGTGCAGAAGGATGGACGTAGATCCTCTGTAGCTCGACTTTACTCCCTACTTCATCAACACAAGGCTCGCTGCTCCCTTTTGTGAGGTATGCAAATCCCAGGATGTTGTCCTCTGCGTCGGTCGCTATGACGACGTCTTTGTCGGTGTCGAGTAAGTCTTTTGTTACTGCTTCTTCGGTGTAGGATTCTTGGAGAAAGGCATCTAATTCGTGGGGCTGGACTGAGTGGCCGAATGTGACGGAGAAGACGTGCGCGCCGAGATCTGCGATGGGGCGAGAGTCGGAGAGTTCAGCTGGGCGGATGGAAAATGATTGCGGCTTTGGGACTGTCATTGTGACCAGGTGAGTGGGCCGCAAATGGAGAGAACAAGTGTTGCTAATGCAGAAGCAGAGGATCGTGCCGAGTTATGGCACCGCCAGACCTGAAATTGTATATAATGGTCCTTCTGGCAATGAAATATCGATCACTGAAGAGCATAAAAAAAAAAAGCCTTTCTCTTCTCGAAACATCTCCATGTCGAACCTTCGGCCCGGCGTCTCCGTGTCACCCCAAAGGCGCGATTAGCGTGCTCCCTATTGTCGACAGTGGCAAGGGCCCACTCGATAAGCAAGGATCAAGGTTGCCCGCCGATTGATCTATTGACATCTATCACTCCGTATCAATGCACTTGGCCCTCAAAGCCCTCAATATCACAACCATCTGCTCAATGCTCGACCCCGGAAATGCCCACCTCTCACAGATCCGTATCCCTTTGTCCTGCATCTGCTCCAGGTCCGGAACCCTCAGCAGCTCAATCTTTGAGAATGCAGCAAACGAGAGCAGCAGCACTACCGCCATGGTTCTAGCCTGTTAGCGTCCAGTTTCAACTAGTAGATCCAATTACTTACCCGTGGAGAAAGTTCTCCAGCGACGCCGTCGGCACCCGCACAGCCTGCTCCACGGCATTCAAGTACCCCCTACAATGAAACAGACACTTCTGCGCATTCTCAAGCGTCGTCGCGTTCGGAGGAGGATCTACCCCCGGTGCACAAGCCTGTATCAGAAACGGGCGGTAGATGATATCCCCTGCAGCATGGTACCGCATAATCACCACGGCATCGTCAATGCTCGACGCGGGAGTATCCAAATCCGGGCTGATACTCAATGGTAGCAATCGATACCACGCGTGAAGCTGGTGATTCAGCTCGTGCGCAAGGGTAGACAGGTTCGTCTGCGTGTCGTTTGAGGAGTTCTCGTGGGTTGTGCCTGGCTCGGCGCCCGCATATAGCACGTAGTGGATGCGGTTGAGGAGGCGGCGGGAGGAGAGGTCTGCTAGCCAGCGGTGCATGTAGAGTTCTGGGGGGTTTTGAGTGAGAGGGTAGGGGAGTTTGTCGACAATCTTTTCGATGCCACTTCGGGGGAGGTGGTGTTCGGCAAGGATGTCGCTGGGGAGTTAGTAAGTGCGGTCGTAAGAAGTGAAGAGTCTTACCATTCGAGGACGAGGATAGCCCAGAAGAGTCGGAGGATGGACTGGTCTTTTAACGATTTCTCAGACCTATCTTCATTAGTCTTAGAAGTATAAGTGATGACAAGACTCACCGGATCCAGTAGTGCTGCACATCCGTCGACGCCATATGGACCAACCGCCATGCAAGCAACGGCCTGGAAAGATAACTGTAGTACAACGCCGCTAGATACAACGCCTGGGGCAAGATGGGATTCCCACCAAACGATCGCAGCGACTCTGCCAGAAGAAGTCGAATAGCAGGGGTAAAGTACCTCACGCCAGGATGCCACGCGGCTTCCTTCAAGTTGGGCGTCTCTGCCGCAACAGCTCCCAGCGCGAGCACGATTAATACAAGTGCTGAAGCCTGATCAGCCCGCAGGCCATCCTTCATAACTCGCCCGTACATTTCGTGAAAGGCTCGCTGATCTAGAACGGGATAGAAGCGATGCACTAGCTGGAAATAGTTTTGCACCAGAGGATCTGTCTCGTCTTGCGATACCGTCGGCATTTCTATCTGACTGCTCGGCACGGGGTTAAGCTGCAAGGCATCAGGTATAGGTCGACGCAGCTCGATGTGAAGAAACAGATCAGGTGGATAATGGCCCAGCAGTGCCGCAGCGGGTGTAGACCGGAGGAGGTTTCCTGTTGTTGAGGAATGCGAGAGCGGAATGTCCATGGTGGTGTTTACGGCATTGCTGTTGGCAAAGTGAGATAGACTGGCCTGGAACCGGGGGATCTCAGCCGGAGATCGTATATCTATCGTCTCATTCCCGGGAGTCAAGACGAGGGTGTCGCCGGATCGGCTGGTGGACGCTGCGTGTCTTGATACTGTGTAGGGGGAGGCGTGTGATTCTGGGCTGCGGCCTCTTCGGGAGGTCATTACGTGCTGGAGACATGATTCTAGGGTTTCGAGTCTGCTTAGGATCTCATCGACCTGGCTGGCTGCAATGGGGGGTCTATGGGTGTTAGATGTGAATCACAAGAGGGGAGGAAGATTACCTGTTGTCTTCCTGGCTTTCCACATCTCGATATTCGCATTCCGAGTTGTTTGATTCCTCGCATAGAGAACAAACAGGCTGTTTTCCATCACACTTTCTCTTTCTACAACACATTAGCAGGCACTCGCTCAATCGTACTCCCAAAAGCCAGGCAAGAAATGGTGCCACAATCAGCGGGGCCCTGTCGTCGCACTCACCTCCTCCTGCAGTAGTTGCACGCCTTGGCGGCTCGCTTCCGCTTCGCAGACTCCATCATGCCCAACGTGTCAATGGGTAAGGGTTACGCAAGAATGGGCGGAGGTGGCGGGATGTGGAAGGGGGGGAAAGGCGGCTTTATCTCCGCCTGAAGGGAAATGTCTGAAATGGTGGGGTCACGTTGCGCCCTGACGGCCCCGCTTTTGACAATAGGGCACGGAGACCGGGCCGGATGACGGCGATGGGTTCTGATCTAATCTGGAAAAGAAACGGAGATGATTTTTCTTATGACATCTGAAAGAGTGATGCTCAGTCCTCGACGTCCGAATCCTCCACTGGCACTGGGAGCTTCGAACTCGCATTCGGCCCATTCAAATACCCCTTCACCTGGCTCAACGACCAAACACCAGAATCACAATCCACACCAACCGCCTCAAACAAAGACGCCACCGTGCTCGGTCTGGGAGCAGCACCGCTCCTAATCCACCTCAGCCTCGGAAACTCACGACTCTTCACCTCAGCCAATGCAGCAAGGGCTCTATTCACGCTGTTCCCGTGGCGATTCCTCGTGATTGAGAGCGACACGATCGAAGCAGGGAGTAGATGTATCAGGACCTGCGAATTGGGGTGGTCCTCCGTCTCCCGAGATAGGTCATCAAAAACTGTCGTCGCATTGAGAAACAGGTGCTTCAGCACTGTAAAGTCCTTGAGGTGGAGCGATGGGTCGATCCTCACTTGGTGGCCTTGATTGGTTAAGTCGAGATGCAGCACTTCCAACGTATCCCTGTGTCTTGCAAGACATCTGATAGCTTCTGAAGGCCAAAAGTGACGGCCGAGGACAGTCGGTGATGTCCTGATGTGGTATTCGGCTTCGTATTCAAAGACTCTCAGACCACCAGTGCACGCAGAAAGGAGCTCCCACAAGTTCTCCGGTTTCAACATCCCGTTTGTGACCCGCAGGATCCTCAACCTCGGCATCGGGGGAATCGGAGGCCCAAAGACGTAGTCGTGGAGGTTCAGAGTCTCCAACCCAGCTGCCAATCCGATGAGGGCATTCCCGCACACTCCCAGGTCGAGCATCTTTACCGGCAATGTTGAGATACCGAGAGCGGGAAGAGCAGACTTGGGGAATCCCCATGTTGGCCAGAGGTTGTTACCTTGCACGCTGAGATACTCCAGATTCGGCACCAGAGCGATCAGCAACGAGGCCAACTCGGCAGTCACCCAGCGATTGCCAGGCACGAGACCCAGGGTGAATGCCTCGTTTAGCTTCCGCCTCTCCTTGGCGTCCAGGTTCCCTCCGCCATCAAGGTAGTCGAGCAGGAATGCTTCGTACACGCCAGGCCAGTCCCATTTCTCATAGGCGGATGCCCTCGGTGCACGTCGTCTCCAAGCGTCGGGCAGATCTACGCCAAGCCCACGAGCAGCCTCCTTGAGGAGAGGCCGATCGTCGTCGTAGCGACTCTTGAAAAGAGACGTATGGATGTAGACGACTTTGACTAGGCGAGCTAGGTCAGGGCGATGAGATAGGTTCCTGATGAAGGAGGCGAGTCGGCCGTGCCAGGAATACAGGTTTGAGACCCACGAGTCGCCGTAGCCAAGGACAAATTCGTGGTACAGGACCTGCTGCGATATGTCTCGGAAGCGTCTTGAGACTAGCGATAGGGAGAAGAGCGCGTGGCGGTTGACAGAGTACCATGATTTGGCGTCGGGCTGCTGTTCCTCTCGACGCTTGTGGCGAAGGGGACGTGTATCCCATGATTGACTGTATGAGCCCTGGCAGTGGAGGCAGAAGTAGCCCAAGATGTGCAATAATGTCTCGTTGGAGAGGTCGGAGAGTGATAGCGTAGCCATAGTTCCAGTCGTGCAAGAGGGTTGTATGTTGGAGAGGAATCCTTGGGAGTCAAGAGCCCAGGTTGAATGTGGGAGAAATAACAAGGGCCCAGGCTCCAGTGCGGGGTCTGATGAGTACCTAGTCGGAGCATCTTTCAAGGCTGCAAGTCCTACGGCTTGCTGCATGGAAATAGGCTCCTGCGAAGGGCCAACAAACAGGCTGCTGTACGTATCCGCAGGCTGGAAGGCCAAATGACCAATTCGTCATTGGTAATTCGCTAAATATCCAAAATGCCTAAAAGCTCCACCATTCATGTCACATCTCAACAAGCAAATAATTCCCATCTGGGAACCCAACAGACACGACAAAGGCTGCCCAGTACCAGATTATGGTATCTTTTGCCAGATTATGTACTGACCATGCTATTCTATATACACGAAAGAAAGTCTCCCCTCAACTCCTCTAAGCCTGGACGCTAGCGCCCGTAATCTCAAGGGTATAGTCCAGACCCTTGGACACGTCATCGCTCAGGTTGAATCCATCATACAGAATAGGCTCCGCAGGAGCATTGGCAACCACAACGCTGACCTCCTCGCCATCCTTGACAGACACGGAAGCAGATCCATTCGCAAGAGTAACGTAACGTCCCTCAGCACCCTTGCTGTAGACAACGACGGTGGCGACAAACTCGGCATCGGAAGTGACCTTGACCTTGACTTCTCCAGCACCAGACACAGTGAGAGGAATGATGTTGGCGCCCATGTATCGCGGCTGGCGGTCAGTCTTGGGCTTGTAGGTGTTGCTTCCAGCGGAGTCGACGTTGGCAAAGTTGATGCGCTCTCGCTCGGCCAGGAAGACGTCCTGGGCGCTCGGGTGGCCGATATCGACGTAGGCCATGCGAGCCCAGTAGCGGCCGACGATGTCTCCGACGGTGGCGTTCTGGGAAACGCGGGCGAGGGTGTGCAGAGGGGTCTCGTTGCTGCCCTTCTCGTACTGCACCATCAGCTGGCGGATAGTGTCCTGGCCAAGGCCGGCAAAGTCGTCGGGGTTGTTGGTCAGGTAGGTCAGGAAGGGCCACGCCTGGTAGTAGTTGCCCGTGTCGACGGAGCCATCGACAATGACCTGGTGCGAGTCACCGAGGACCTTCTGGAGCTCGATCTCGGTGGCGGAGGTCTCCTGGTTGTGAGCGGATCGGGCCTCGGCGCAGATGTCGGACGTCTTGTACGTGTCGGCAACCCAGTTGGCGAGGGTCTCCCACCAGGCTCCCGTGCGGCCCTGATCAACCCAGGTCTGCTGGTGGTAGTGCAGGCCGTGGCCGTACTCGTGGACGGTAACGCCAGGGATGGCGAGGTACTCGTTCACGACCTCGAGGTACGCCATGCCGGTCTGGTAATCAGAGTGCATCACGCCAGCGGCGCCCTCGAGGACAGACACAGAGTAGACATTTGTCTTGATGTATTCGGCGGTGTCGCCGTTGAAGGACTGGCCCGACGAGCGCCATCCGAGAGTGCCAACGAAGCAGTCAAAGGCACCCTCGAGCATCTCAAGCGCCTGGTCGACCTGGTCGGCGTTGCCGCCGTAGACACGGAAGTGCGCCGAATCCTTGAAGCTGCTGCCGCCAGGGCCGATGTTGGGGTTCGCGGTGAATGTTGCCGGTGCCGCCTGGGCATCGGAGGTGCGGGTCGCAGCCTGGGGGGCAGCGTTGGCCACGGCGAGGAGGCCGAGCGTAGCAGTCTTGCGGAAGAGACCCATTGTGAAATGAACGACGGTAAAAACGAAGGTAGAACTAAAAGATGGTGGTTAAAGAATGGAAGTGAACTGAAGCAACTGAACTGTCCTTCTAGAAAACTCGGTTCCCCGTCCAGCCTTATATATGCCCCCACGACATTCAAATACCGAATGACCATCGCAAAGGGTCCAAAAGGCCATTGGTGGACTATTCGATGTTCCCAGTCTAGTTTCAGAAACATCGTTTCAGAACATGGGGCCTGGTGTTATACGAGATGGAGATAGTCGATAATTTGCGGCGCATTTCCGAAAGGGGGCTAAACCTCTGGGGGCTTTAAATTGCGGAGGGGGATGACAAGACGTTTCATTCATCGGCAGATGGGGAATTTCTTCAACTCATTACTAAAACGCTCGGCGTCGGAAAGGATCCCGAGAAGACGGGTAGTCCGAGAGGCCGGGAAACCCGTTGAATAGGGTTGAGATGGGATGAACTGGATAAGTTGAATAAATATTAAGCTTATTTACTGTTTTAAACTTTTAACATTAGGACTTGGTCCCCGTGACTCAACGTCACGTCATCGCCGATGATTAGCCGCCATGGTATCACGCAATGCTGGAAGCGGGACATCTCACCACTCCTTCACCATCTTCATGACTCAGAGTAAAAATGCCTCCCGAACGAGAAGAAGATACTGCAGCCCAGCAGCCGCTCCTGGCTGAGCAGCGCGACCAAGATGCCGCCTCGCCATCTCAAGAAGCCCAGGGCGGCTTTACCCGGAACCTCGGCGCCATCGAGGCATTCGGCATCGTCGTGAGCATCGTCATTGGAAGCGGCGTCTTTACGTCCCCGGGGTCAATTGACACGAATGTCCCATCTCCCGGCATCGCATTGATCATCTGGCTCGTCGGGGGTATTCTAGCCTGGACTGGCGCAACGACGTTTGCCGAGCTTGGAACAGCCATCCACGGAGAAGGTACATCCTCAGCCACTCAATAAGTAGACTCTGGCTCTGACATTTTCAGGTGGCGTTCAGCCCTATCTTCAGCACATCTACGGCGACGTCTGGGGCTTCCTCGCAGCATGGACCTGGATCGTCGCCGTCATGCCCGCCACCCTCGCCATCCTCAGCATTGTCTTTGTCGAGAGCGCATACTCCGCCGCCGGCGTGGTCGACGCCGCGGGCAGCATCGAGCACAAGCTGCTATCGGTGCTGGTCCTCTATGTCGTCAGCGCCGCTAACTCTGTCAGCACAAAGGCTAGCACACGTCTAAACAGCTTCTTTGTTGTGCTCAAGTTTCTGAGCATCCTGGTTGTTGTTGTCGCGGCCTTTGCGGTGGTGGGCATCCATGTGTCGCATCCGGACCGGGATGTCGGCGGGGGAGATTGGTTCTCCAAATCTTGGTTTGCGTATCGCAAATCTTATAATCCGGATGGGAGTGAGACGGATTGGGAGGGGCTGGGGCAGTGGGAGATTTTTGGACACTATTCTGCTGCGTTGTATGCGGCGCTGTGGGCGTACTCGGGATGGGACAAGGTGGGTTTTATTCTTGCTTGGTGAGACTCGTGCTGACATTCTAGGCCATTTATGTCACTGCGGAACTCTCGCAGCCGGCTAAGCAACTTCCCCTTGCTATCAACACCTCTATTCCAACAGCCATCTTGTGTTTCCTTGCTGCCAACGCTGGATACTACGTCCTCCTTCCGTGGAACGTCGTCTCTACAACCGACAGCGTCGCCGTGGTAAGTACCCTGTGCGTATTTTCAGAACAATGCTGATCCAGGCGCAGACCGCAATCACCCGCCTCCTAGGCCGCGGCTTCGGCATCGTCACCGCCATCCTCATCTGCCTCGTCGTCGCAGGCTCCCTGCTAGGCAACTCCTTCGTCGCAAGCCGCATGACCGTCGCCGCAGCGAGAAAGAACTGGATCCCAGGTCTATTCACCATCGTCGGCCGAATCGGCTGTAGACATGGTTCAGATTCCGCGTCTCCCTCGTCAGACGAGTCCGGGAAGACTGTGTCGGACGCGCCTATTAACGCTGTCTTGCTGTCCGCGTTCCTGGCTACGCTGTACATCCTTTTTGGCAACTTCCGGGCTCTTTTGACGCTGAATGGCCTGGGAGAGTATTCGTTCTTCTTCCTTACTGTTCTGGGGGCGGTGATACTGCGGTACCGTGAGCCGGGACTGTATCGGCCGTACAAGACGTTTTCTGTGAACCCGTTGCTGTTTGTTCTGGTTAGTGGGTTTGTTGTTGTTAGGGGGGCTCTTTTTGCGCCTGTTCAAGCGATTATTATTATCGTTGTTTGGATCTTGGGACTGGTGTTTTACAAGGTGCGACAATATTGGGCGAGCAGATAGGAGTTCCGCCCAGAGAGCTCACGAGTAGAGGTTGGTCAAAGTTTTCGGGCTTCTGGAGCATGACTGACTGAGTACAGATAATCGTTCCTGACGGAGATGAAACTATTTTGGGCAAGATTATAATTCCCTTGCTGCGCAAGAAGCAACATCGCTTTTCTATGCTTCAGACATAGATTTCTTAGTTCGCAGACAGGCATGGATGTCAATGTCGTTTCTTACTAATGCTAAACCACGACAATTATATAGAGAGAACATAGACGGATATCTCTTAATTATAGGCAGACAGAGGTCTGAAAGATAGGTAGTATTAAATTGCAAGTTGCGTTTCTAGATATTACGTTCTTCATCGGTAAACCCCCCAAGATCCAATCGTCTAGTTATACCCTACATCAAATCACCGCACAAGAAGCCTTCAAAACAATCAAGGCATATTATAGCCAAGCTTGAATGACCCTTTTTCGGTACTATATCCACTCATCGGGCACGCTTGCCAATCCTAATACCAAGTCCGGCACCCGGCACGTCGCGCAATGACCGTCAAAATGGCATCATCACAGCCGACAAGCGATTGGCACAGACAGAACAAAAAGCCGCAGATAACACCGGAAGCATTCATCCAGGCGCTAATTATTTCCGCATCCGAGGATTCGCTCCACTAAACGTTGATGTGCTTGCTAGACTTGTTGACGACTAGATAGCGAGACTGCTAGATGTAACCGATGGGATGGATATCCCACTTGGATGATCGCATAAGTTGGCGCGATACCCACGACTGTGTCTGTGTGTTTCGACCTCTGCAACGGTATCTGCAAGATGTCTACTCCAGCGAGAAGATGGTACCACTGGTACTCACCAACCGACACCCCAGAGGAAAAGAAACTCATCCTGAAACTCGACCTGCTCCTCGTCCCCTACGCTTTTGCCATCTACTGGGTAAAATATGTCGACCAAACCAACATCAGTAAGTTCACCTTCTCCCCTTCTACGCCTCCTACTAACCATCAGACAATGCCTACGTCTCCGGCATGTCTGAGGAACTCGGCTTCCACGGCAACGAACTGGTCCAGTTCCAAACCATCTTTGTCGTTGGCAACGTCGTCGGCCTCCTCCCCTTCATCTACCTCTTCCCCCGCGTCCCAATGCACTACCTCGTCCCCTCCCTCGACCTCGGCTGGGGGCTGTTCACGCTGCTGCAGTACCGCGCGCAAAGCTACGCCGAGATCATGGCCTACCGCTTCATGGTCTCCATCTTTGAGGCGTCGTATTTCCCCGGTGTGCACTTTGTCCTTGGTTCTTGGTACAGGAGTGACGAGATTGGTCGGAGAGGAGGTATCTTTTACATTGGGCTTACCCTCGGGACTATGACGGCGAGTTTGCTCCAGGGTGCGGCGACGCAGTATCTCCATGGTGTGAATGGACTGCCTGGTTGGCGGTGGGCGTTTATCATTAACGCTGTTATTACCCTGCCGCTTGCGTTTGTGGGGTACTTTATCTGGCCTGGGACACCTGCTAGGCCGAATCGTCTGGTGATGAAGAAGGATGAGCTAGAGCTTGCGAAAGCGAGGCTGGAGAAGACGGGGTCAAAGGTTCAGAGCACGCCGTTTTCGTTTTCGTTGTTGAGGCGTATCTTTACGAGCTGGCAGTTTTATCTGCTTGTCATCTGGGACATTTTCTTCTTCAATACGAGTTCCAACTCGGCGGCATTTCTACTCTGGATTAAGAGTTTGAACAGGTATGACACGACGAGGCTCAATCAACTGGGAGCCATCAGTCCTGGACTCGGCATCTTTTTCGTCCTGTTCATTAATTTCAGTGCCGACCTTTGGATTGGCAGACCAGCTGCCATCACATTGGCATCCGCCATCAACTTCACCGGTCTTGTCATCCTCGCTGTATGGGATGTTCCCGACGCAGCAAAGTGGTTCGCTTTCAGCGTCGGATACTCTGCCGTTGCAGTATCTTCAGTTCTGTACGGATGGGCAAACACAATTCTGCGGCATAATAATGAGGAGAGAGCGTTGACGCTGATTCTCATGACGGCGATTGCGACTTCGACGAATGCGTGGATTCCGCTGCTGGTGTATCCTACTGTTGAGGCACCGAGGTTTCCGAAGGGATATATTTACTCGGCTGTTATGGTTGTGGGACTTGTTTCGATGACGCAGGTTATCCGGATTGTGTTTGGGAGCCATGGGTAAGTCGATATGTGGTGTTGTTGGATGAAGCTAACTTGTGTAGGGAGAAGAGAGGACCGCGTGAAGAGTCTACGGGAGGAGATTTGCTTGGGCGGGATGGTGAGTCGAGTGAGGGGCGGGAATCGGAGAGTCCTCGAAAGGGACCGGACTCTACGGCTGTCCAGGTTTAGGACTAGACAGGATGGATGCTAAGTTCGAGCTGCAAGTGGTATTGTGAGGCTATTCGGGTGTTGAGCGTTTACCAGCCATTATCTGGATTTCCAAGTGCTCACGGATATACCTCACGATACATCTGTTGAGATACCTGCATTAAGTCAATTTCTATAGGTCCACCACCCAAGCCTATCTACGCAACCGGAGGTATCTTGATTCATAAGCTACGGACGATATGTAAGCATCCCGTCCATTCCCCGCATATGCCGATGTCGTGATCGCGCACAACTTCAGCGTCATCCGCAGCCTCCGAGATCCGAGATCCATCCTTAAATGCCACAACACCCGGAGAGTTTGAGCCTTTGACCAAGGACCAAAAATCATAAAAATCGAGAAGATGAGCCAACAGAAACAACTCCATCTGACAGCGTTCATGCGCCCCGTCAGTCTCCACACTGGAGCATGGCGATATCCAGGCGCATACCCCGACGCCAACTTCAACCTCGCCCACATAAAGACCTTTATCAAGACGCTGGAAGAGGCCAAGTTCGACGCCTTCTTCATGGCTGACCACCTTGCTGTTCTCAACATGCCGACCGAGGCACTCAAGCGCAGTCACACTGTCACATCTTTCGAGCCCTTCACCCTCCTCTCAGCCCTGTCGGTGGTGACGGAAAAGATTGGTCTTGCTGCAACAGCTTCCACCACTTACGATGAGCCATACCATATTGCTCGTCGATTCGCATCTCTGGATCATCTCAGCAACGGCCGTGCGGCGTGGAATATCGTCACTACCGGCAACCCCGAGTCTTCCAAGAACTTCGGCTCCGATGAACATCTTGAGCATAGCCAGCGGTATAAAAGAGCGAGGGAATTCTACGACGTCGTCACTGGTCTCTGGGATAGTTTTGCCGACGATGCGTTTATCCGCGACCAAGAGAGTGGCATCTTCTTTGACCCTGAAAAGCTGCACGTCTTAAACCACAAAGGAGACGACCTCCAAGTCCGAGGTCCTTTGAACATCGCTCGACCAGTCCAAGGATGGCCTGTCATCGTCCAAGCCGGCCAGTCCGAGCCAGGAAAGCAACTCGCCGCTGAGACAGCCGAGGCAGTATTCTGCTCACCCCGCGACATCAACTCCGCCAAGGACCTTTACTCTGATATTAAGGGCCGAGCTGTAGCGGCAGGCCGCAGCCCAGACCACCTCAAAATCCTCCCTGCCGCACTCATCATCATCGGCGACACTGTCGAAGACGCAAAGGCCAAGCGTCTCAAGCTCGATAGCCTAGTCCACTACGACAGCGCCATCGCCTCCCTCTCCGTAGCATTGGGCACCGACGCATCAGGCTTTGACCCAGATGGTCCTTTGCCTTCAGATATCCCCGATACGAATGCCAGCAAGACGGGTCGCGCGGGGGTCATCAAGTTAGCGGAGGAGGAGGGTTTGACAGTGAGGCAGCTGGCTCAGCGGTACGGGGGCTACTCGGGTCTGGCGTTTGTGGGCACGCCGGAGACGGTGGCGGATGAGCTGGGAGAGTGGTTGAAGGAGGGTGCGGCGGATGGGTTTACGGTTGTGTTTCCGTTCGTGCCGGAAGGGTTGGAGGATGTTGCGAAGAGACTTGTGCCAGAGTTGCAGAGGAGGGGGATTTTCAGGAAGGATTACGAGGGGACGACTTTGAGGGAGCACTTGGGGCTTCCGAGGCCGGCGAATAAGTTTTTCTAGATGTGACTCTGAGGGACAACTAACGCATCGACCATGATGACCTGTGCCCTGGTTCTATGGAATGATGCAACTTGACTTTGTCGCTGCAACAATTCACATCACGCCATTGTCTTGTTCACTGACACTAACTGTTGAGCGTCACATCATGGCTGGTGACGTCCCTACTGCCGTTCTTGAGCCCTCTTCCTCTCTTCCTCCTCCTGCTTACACTTCCAACAGTCCTCTTTCCGTACCAGAACTTTGACGATGGCCTTCTCAAAGACACAAGAGGCGTCCCCGTCGAATATGTACCTTCGAAAAGACTCTGCACACTGCGTTTCCTTGCCCGGCCTTGCGTAGCGCAGAGTGTCGCACTCGACACATCGATGCTCAACCTCCTCCCTGGTGCACATCTTGGATTATCGCGTGATTTTTGAATACTCTTGCTACTATATGGGTTGTCTTGGAAATGATGGCAAATTCTTGATAAGAGGGAAACAAGTTCGGTGGCAGAAGATATCCTTAAATAGATGTCCAGGACATCGCATCATAGTGACCTATTCATCGGTCCCTTCTTGCGCCTCAAGCGTTCCTGCTTCGAAAACAGAGCCTTGATGAGAGAGCTAAGCGATGAAACATATTAGACAGCTCCCTCGACGGTGATGTCGGAAAGACGTGTTGGCTGTTGCAAGGAAACGTGCTTCCATCTGTCCTTGGATCCTTGGGCACTCCTGATCATGTCTGAGCGCACTGCTGGCGACTCGAGGCGTGGGAATCGGAGGCCATTGGACTCGCCTTGTGATGATAGTTTAGTAGAGTTGATTGACGCAAGAAGCGACTTCTATGGCCTTCATGTAGCAGATTTTGTAGACATTTTTTGGCGTAGAGCACATGAGAACTTCTGGGTTGTTTCTTGTCCAGGCGGCGATAGGCACGCCGCTCGGCTGGAGAAGGTGTTGTGCAAGGATGGAAAAGTCGGTTCTGGGAATTACTTGCTGGACATCGCTTACATAGATGACTAGGACTATACGGCAGGGATGGATGCTGGATATACTCTCTCCATAGTGTATGCGATGCTGTATTCTCTCTCGCTGCTGGAGACAAGGCGGCCGATCTCAAGAAATGGATGCCGGACAGCCCCTTTACAACGGTTCTTTTTAAAGTTCTTATTCACCAAAGAGCATGAACCTGATGATATGTCTAAAGTTTGTCTATAGTTTGCTTCGAGTCTAGAGCTACACGGATACCCTCAAGCAAACTTGAAACGGTGCATCGCCTCCAGATTTCAAGAGTCAACGAGTCCATTTGTCGTGCTTGGAGGGGGTGTTCTGCTGACACTTCTTGCATTGATCCGAGCTGACCGTCGACTCCCGCTTCACCTCCTTCTTGACGCATTCTTTTTTCGACCCCTTGGTCTGACCGCATGGGTTCTCGTCTATGTCATATGAGACCATGAAGTCGCATTTGGCGCAGAAGATTCTGGTGTAGGTGGTGGTGCACATGGTGGCGTGTCGGTGCCTATGCACAGAGGATAGACTGTGGATTCGGATTCGAAGAGATAAGGCTGCCGATAACCTTGCTGTTCTTGGTAGAGTGGAAGAACAACTCTCGGGAGGTAGGGGCTGCGCCTGATATAGCCATCATGTCGTAAACCAATGACCTAGCGAGTCACTGATTTCGTGCATCACCTATCCGAATCACTCTTATCTGTGCCAAGCCACCACATGTGCATCACCAGACAGCTAATACGGATATTCTGCATGATTCACCTCTCCTTTGCAAGCCTGCCAGAGCTTTAGTATCTTACATGTTCTTGCTACCCATCTATCGATAGCAGTACTTTGCGCACCGCATCACTTCCCCGCTCCATGTGATGACATCCAAGCCGCGGCGCCCTCCTTTGCCTTCTTTGCGTCGTCAGCAGGGCACTTGCCGCACACCACTCTAGGAACCATCAACTTCTTTTTCTGGATCGAGAGCTTGCACCCTGGCTTGTTCTGCTTCTTCAGACTGCACTCCACGTGCACGTCATGGTATTTGACCAAGCTGCCGCATTCCTTGCACCACTCCTGGTAGTAGGTAGTTTCGCACATCCTGGAGGTTTTTATTGTTCATAGGGGTGAGCTTTTTAGGTGTATGTGATGAATGTAAGTGAGCGGTGGGAGTGGGCTGAGCTGGCACGTTGGAAGTGATGTTTAAGTACTTGCAGGAACAGGTTGAATCACTCATGAACATATGATCTTTGTAATTCATTGTGTTCTAGGTTATGAGATTACATGCGGCATGTTCATCGTACGAAAAGAGGTGGAGAAGAATCGAAAAAAGAGATTCACTCCGTGTTCTATGCTATTTTCTTCTGCTCCTTCAAGAGCAGGTTGCTTTCCGGATAACAAAGAATATCGTCCCTCCATGTTCAACGGAGGGCACTTCTTTGTGTGCCACGCAGAACAGTGTAGGTCGACGTCTGAATCACGTAATCGGCTATCATTATCACTGCTAAGGCCGTTCATCATGATCAATGAGTCTGTGATGCTGAACAAGGCATTCCATGTATCCAAGTATATAAACGACCCAAGCCTCGAAATTTATCACATCTCTCCACACCCTTACACAAATACCTATTGCCATCTCCCAAGATTTCGATCAAGCCAAACCTACATCCGAACAAACCCCAAACTCACCAACCATGTGCGCAACAATTTACATCAAGCACCTCTGCCCCAAGTGCAATGACACTGTTGTCACCGACAGCGATTTTGAGACTTGCGACAAGAAAAAGAAGAACGCGCAGGCGTCATGCGTCAATGAGGTCAAGGTGAGATACCAGACCGCTCGTTCTGAGGACTGCAAGGCTTGTGCAGCCAAGAAGGGAAATTGAGAGTCGGGAGGCTAGGCTGTGGCCTCTAGCCGCTGTCACTGCTGGTGATGCACCTGATGAGCTCGTGGCTATGGGGAAGGGGTGCTGAAAGACCGGGACTTTAGATAGTGAATTGCATCTATTGTGATTTCTGTCACTGACCGTTCACCCGTAATAAACGTGTGCTTCCAGCCCTTAGTGATGAATCAACGTTACATACGCGCACAAAGTGAGGCTTGTGCTGGAGAGAAGCATTCCTATCCGGCCTCATTCCCCAGCTGTTATACCATGCGGCTCGTAACCTTGATGCTGCTTCATGGCGGCAGGTCAGCCTCTTGGGATGTGACCGTAGGCCGGGACACTCAGGGGATCCCTGATGGCGTATCTCGAAGGATTTCGAGGTGTCAACTTAGGGGCCGACAGCGATTCCGGGCCCTACTGCTTCCTCTTCGAATTTCAACCTATATGACTTCGGTATTGTAACCCTCGCTACCCGAGAGCTGTTCCCTAGATGGGGAATCGTCGCGGAGCTCTACTCGCTGAACACATATTTAGAGCCGTCGGGCATGTTTAAATCCTATGTAGATACTCCTTCGGCCACCTCCTATTGCTGTTGCTGTGTCCACTAAACCAAGTAGATCTTTGTAGGCATTGCCCCTTGATAATCGGGACCCGGGGATCCGTCCTCCAGAAGCCCTTCACACGCCTCTCCATCCATTAACCCAGGGAAGACGGCGGGCCCGATGACAGAATAATAATCCTTCTTATCACCTCGACCCGGCTGTCGTCGCAGAATCATAGGCATCGTGCAGCCAAACAAAATCCAGACTTCATCTCCAGCTCGTGCTGGGCAGCGGTTACAGCACAGGTGAGATAGTCCCAGTCCCGCCCCTTGTGTTGCCACAAACGTACCATATTTTACCGTGGGGTAGAGGAGACTAGCGAGTTCGGACTGCAAGTCCGAAACATGGTCTCTGTGACTTATGTCGCTTGCTATGTCAAAGATGGATAAGGTCGGTTTCCCTATGCGAGCGGGAAGACTTAGCATAGCCGATAGCGTGTCCCAGATTTCACTTGTCGTGAGGCCAAACGGTGGTTGAGAAGAGAAGTATGCGGTCCAACTCAATAAGCATTTTAACAATACAAGAAGCCGACGCTGAGATGATGGCGTGTCCCAGAAGGAGAGGACTGGATCCAACGTCTCTCTAATGTGCTGGAAGCACAGTCTCGGGCTGGCACTCTTCAAAATTGAGATGCATTTTATGCCTTGAACAGCAATAACTTGGTCTGGGAGGAACTCGATCGAGACGGGGGCCGTCGATGCCCTGAAAAATGAGGTTTCTCGGACGAGCCGAGAGTTTTTGCCTGGTGTCGGTAGCCAGGTGGGTGAAGAGCTACAGTCGTATCCTTCCTTTCGGAATCCACTTTCAAAGAAGCACAGGAAGTCGAGTGATAGATGCTTGCGAGCGTGATGCTTGGCTACCAAGCTGTATGTCTCCAGTGGCTCTAGGTCATAGTCTGGCAAGACGTCGTTTTCGTCGCAATCGCCCGCAAGTCCTAGCATGCCGTAGACTCTGTCCTTGGGATCAGTGGCTTCGAGATCTTTGGAGTTGAGGAATAGGTTAAGAAGGTTGGTCCCATCGCGTAGCGGAACCTTGGTAGCATTGAGAGTCGAAGCCTTCCCGGCGAGAAAACCCATGCACATGTTTCTGAACAACGTATTCGAGTTCCATTTGGTGCAGTACACTGTTGGTAGAGGTTTCTGAAAACGAGTGAATGATCTCACAAGAGCGCTATTAAATCGAAGGACGGTGCTTGGGGAAAGGGTGCCGCTGGGAAGGTGGAACCGTAGGTTACGGGCTAGGAAAAGTTCCTGCTGTGTCCAAACCCTGCTGAAGTACAAGTTATTGAGTATCTTGTAAAGTGGTGCCCAAAAGTCAGGCTCAAAGTCTCCCACTCTGACCAGGTTACGCAAGTCTCGAGCATTCGAGGCTCCAGGGCACATGTCCCAGTCGAGCGGTGGCCCGGGTATGTAGAGGCGCCGCGCCATCTGGAAGGGCTTTGACATGAGGTCGACATCCACATCCAGCCAGACTCTCACCATCTGGGTGGTGCTGTAGATGGCGCACATGAAACGGACTTGATGACCGCGCTCCTGCTTGTCCTGCTGGTTGATGCAGATGGCGTCGACCCAGAGCGTTCTGGATTCGTTTTTCTGACGGAGGCAGAGGAGAGCGTTTCTCAGGTTCTCCGAGATCTCGAGGAACTCGTCATCGTCGATGCTGACACTGAAGCGGGGTGTCGGATCGCCCCATACGTAGCTGAGTGCATCGAAATCAGGCTGCGTGTCCAGGTCGGCTGTCGTCAGCCTGCCGCGCAACTGCTCATCCTTGGAACCTGGGAGGAGCTCGAATAGACGAATCTGGCGCTTTTGCTTGTCGAGGGCATCGTAGCGATAGCGTCGTTTCGCCGTGGGTTTCTTTGGCGGTGGTGTCGGAAGCGGAGAACTTGGCTTCCTCTTGAGTCTCTGAGATCGACGACGGCCGTCTTGTGCCATTTGGAAAGATTGGTTTGAGTTGTGGCCGGATCAAACGTCTGCGGAGGGTTGATAAAGGCTGGCGGCCAGGTGTTGGGGGCATTTTCTTGCACAGCCACCGCCAGTTGGGCAGCATTCATCGCCTTGCAGAACGCCCATTAGAACGCCCACCTCACCCCTTGGCCCAAACGATTCTAGAATTGGCCCTTGGCAGGTTGGACATCAGCCACGTGTCTCATGTTGTAATTGTGTAAATACAGTTCTGCTGACCGCCGAGTATAGCCCTGTCATTCTGAGCTTTGTCAACTTTGGATGTTTGACATGGATGTTGACGGCATAGATAGTCAGCCCCTCTATCAACAGAAGAAAACCTAGTAACCCCGTTACCTCTCATGCGCCACTCGTACGCCACTGATGTTTCACCCTATGAAACTTGTCCAATCCCATTTGCAACTCATCCCCTGTGAACGCCTCAACGGAGGGAGCTCTTTGACGTCACCCTTGCACCCATTGGTCTATATTGGCTCGGAGCAGTGCCCCGAGAAAAGGTTTGTTTTTCCTCAATGTCCAACCCCGCCGAGCATCTTCAACACCAGAGTAGACACAAAGAGGTCAGGGTTGTCATGCGCCCCGCTCCCTCCCGCTGATCAGAATGGCACCTCCCAAGAGAAGCCTGCCCGCACTCTTGCCCAAACCCTCGGTGCCAGGTGCCTCAGCGGGCTTGGACACCACGGAGCTGCCACGCAGGTGTCAGGTAGTCAGCACCGCGTGCTAAAGTGCGCGCATTGCTGATCTAGGATAGACGACAGGCCCTCCCTCCCTCTTCTTCAAGGCTTGTATGCGTTGTTTGTGTACGATGGCAACATTGGTGTCGGCACCAAGTCTGTGCATTGCTTTCTACTGTCCATGGATGCCGACAGAGCCCTGAACGACCTGAATATTCTGGAGCGACGGCAAGGCGTGGATGAGGCGCGGCTTCAGCAGGAGAGGCAAGCCACTTCATGGTGCATGTGGGGCTTCTACTGCTGCGAATGGTATGCTGGGTTTTGACTCTTGCTCTTGTTTCTTCTCTAACTCTGCAAAGGCAATCATCCCAGGCACTCGGCTTCATAAAGCTGGCTCGCAAGCCGAAGATCAGCAGGGCGTGGCGCGAAGCCGACTTTCTCCTTTCTCAACGCGCCCGCATCGGCTACTGGTGGTTCCCCTATCCAATGTCCCTCCAGATCCAACGGTCGATGCAGGTCGAGATAAGGGAGGTGGATGCCGCACTCTCCGAAATCGTCGAGGAGGCCTTGGACTTTATCTACCCCGAAGAGGGCGAGCGCCCGCCTCAGGCTAACCCCCGTCGTGCACTAGAGCCGTACGATGCGTTTGTCGACTGGAAGATGTCCTGCTCGAGCCGCATCCGGTTCGAAGAGGCTGTCTTGCCGTCTGCCATCTTGCTGCAGTGAGTAGCCCCCGTCTCTTGAGGACCATCACGGCTGACACTCCCTTAGCATCGCCGTAGACGTAATGCTCGCGGCCATCCTGCGGCCCTTCTCTCACATGACCAAAGAGCAATTCGGTAGGTTCGATCCCAGAGAAAGATGCTACGCCCACGCGGGCAGCTTAATGTCGGCAGCCTGGACCTTCCGCGCATTTGCCCAAGTCCGCTTCGAGTTCTGGCTCAACCACGCCCTGGGGACGGCCGCCTACATCGTGCTGCGCGAGGCCGAGGATGCGATGGCCCATATGGAGAGGCTGATCCGCGCTTGCCAGTGTCTCGACGAGATGAGGGCGTCGCTGCCGCTGGCGACGGACGTGCTGGGGGGATCCACGCGGCGGTTAGGCGGTGTGGGTTGGAGGTGCCGGTCTATATGAGGAGGTACTTTGAGACGGTGCATCATAGGAAGGATGGGCTGATGCATCATATTGTGGCGGCTTTGTTGCCGAGCAGGACGGAGGGGAGTGGAGGGGAGCTGCAACTTCAGGAGCTTTTGGATGAGTTTGATGGTATGGGTATTGATTAAGTGCAATGGCTAAGTTGGCCATAATATACACAATAGAGGTTAGGGATTCTGCAGTTGGTCGGCCCAACTCGGATCAGTATTGATCCGGGGGGCTGAGGGCGGTCCGGATGACTCAACGCTGTAGTCGGCGTGGCTCGTCGTTGTATCCTCCAAGGATCAGAAAACATTGAAAGAGACAAAGATGGAGGAACAACCCAAACTGCTCGGCGAGGAGCCGCACAAGCCGCTCGCCACCGGTATGAAAGACTACGAGGCCACGACAGAAATCCCTCTCGAGGCAGCCCAACCCGCCATCCTCCGCCTCGACGGCCACACCTTTTCCAAATTCACAGCACCCTTCGCCAAGCCCTTTGACGAGCGGCTGCACACAGCCATGGTCAAGACATGCGCTGATCTGTTAGATGCATACCCTTCAGCTACCCTCGCCTACACACAGTCGGATGAAATCACCCTCGTATTCCCAAACGGAGTTGGTCGCTTCAACGACCGCGTCATGAAGATTGCTACGCTCGCTGCTGGCTTTACCTCTGTCCACTTCTACACACACCTCGTGGCCGCGCTAGCCGATACGCCTGAGCCGGCCGTCAAAGGAGGACTTGCCTCTCTGCCGCTGCCTCACTTTGATGGTCGAATATTCAACGTCCCGAGTGTGGAGGAGTGTGTCAATAATATCCTCTGGCGGTGCCGTGGTGACGCCGTCCGGAACAGCATATCGGCATTTGCGCGGAGTCTCTTCACGACAGAGGAGCTGCATGGGAAGAACAAGGATGAGATGGTTGAGATGGCTGCGCGGGAGAAGGGGGTTAGTTATCAGGAGGCTGTGCCGAAGTGGGCGCTAGAGGGGTCGATTGTGAAGAGGTATCTTGTGAAGAGACAAGCGGTGGATGGGAAAACTGGTGAGCCGGTCACGGTGGTGCGGACGAGGACGAGGTGCGAGGATAGGGGGATGATGGAGTTTTCGGATGAGAACTTGGCTCTTGTGAGGGACAAGTATTGGCCTGAAGGCTGATGCACCCATTTTAAAGCAAGTTGTGTCATTGACTGTTTCCAGAGCACCAGCTTGATGAGTGGCAAACTGTCCCCTGTGATTCACTGATTATGCCTACATTCTCCGCAAGACTGGACCTTCGATCATCGCGAGCTCAACGTGGATAATGGAAACGATACGCTTTGAGTAAGATGTCAGTGGTGAATGGGCGGTGATCTTAAAATCGAGGAGACTGCGGTTCAAGAGTAAAAACTAAAGCTTAAATTTAAGCGTCTTGAAAAGATGTACTACTGTGGGGGTCTCTAAATCGACCATCCCCTGACCTCCGTACCTCCGGTAGGGGGGTGGTCTGACTAATAAATAGAGGGTTAATTCATAAAAAAAAAGTACTTCTAAACCCACATAATTTACTAGAGAATCAATATCACTTTATTTAAAGTATATCCTTTAAATTTTATAAATCAACTACCCCGCCCGCAGCCACACGTAGCTAAGGGATCTCGCAGCCCCTGAATTAATACTTAAGGAGATAACTAAGAAGCCGGTTTTTTTATATATAATTAAGGAATTATATAGTAAATTAACTAATTAAATAAAACCCGGGATAACTATAAGTCCTCCTCCTCGTCTTTGCCTTTAATAATAATGAATTCCTCTGCCTTGCTCTCACCGTTAACTTCTAAAGTTATCTCTAGGCCGTTAACTTTATAGTCAGGCAGCAGGCCTCTTCTAGCTCGCTGCTCTCGCTCCTCTAAGACAATAAATCTCATCGCCTCTCTAATAACCTTAGTATTATAGAAAGGGGGCTATAATATAGCTAGCTCCTAGTCAGGAAGAGGCTTATTCTACTCGTAAAGCTCACGATATATTATATACCATTGACTTAGCCACTTAGCCGAATCTAAGTAAAGCCTTCTATCGGTCTTTAATTACTATTTAGTCTGCGTTTTATACTGAAAGAGGCCCTTCTAATGCCTCTTCTTATAGGCATAAATCTCACTAATCTTTACCTCTATTATACTACGCCGGACCTGTGATCTAACCTCTATTAGCTACCTTCTTAAATACTTTACTTTATTATACATATCTCTTTTTAAAAGGCGGCATTATTCCTCGGCCTATGCTACGTATCGATAATATTCGTTACGGGCGATATAGAGCCTCGCATTAGAGATGCGAATTAGGCCGTATTTATATATAAATAATATCGCCTTATTGAGCTTCTCTC
This sequence comes from Fusarium nematophilum, assembly GCA_033030565.1. Classification (NCBI taxonomy): domain Eukaryota; kingdom Fungi; phylum Ascomycota; class Sordariomycetes; order Hypocreales; family Nectriaceae; genus Fusarium; species Fusarium nematophilum. The sequence goes on along the minus strand of JAVIXY010000323.1, from coordinate 128 downwards.
GTCTTAATGCCTTCTCTTTTAGATAGTATATCTCTTGAGTGGCGGCGATGCCATTAAGGGCGAGGGTTATATAGGCTTTCCTTATTTTATCATATATATATATAACTAATAGTGTAAGAGGCACCCTA
>JAVIXY010000322.1:0-29000 GCA_033030565.1 Fusarium nematophilum | reverse complement strand
GCCTCATTTGGCAACCATCTTTGCTTTTTGAAACCTTCCTCCAAGAAGCACCGGATCAATTGCACATCCGTTGAAACGCATATTATATAATATGGCTTTAATTAAGGGGTTATAATGAGTTTTATATATTAAGTATCCAAAAGGGGCGGAATCTAAACTCTAGATAATCTTAGTAATATACTATATGCGCCTGCACTTAATAGTTCCGTGAAATATTCTCACCCTAACTATTCTACTATTTTAATATAGATAACGCCGGAGATAATACTATCCTAGTAAAGCAGAAGCGTAGTAGGCCTCGAAGGTATTCCATATCTAAAGCTAAGGCTGCGGCGGATGTGGAGCGGAGACGGGTGAGGCGGCGGAATGCGGCCCCCGAGTAATGCAGTACGGTATATACTAACTTTCGTAACTTAGTTTTTCCCCTACTACCCCTATCATCAGGAGGAGGTGCCAGGTAGGTAAATATATTCAGCGGCGCGTATCCTTTGGCTTATCCCACTAATGCGCCGGAATTAGATAATATAGATATCTCATAATTCCTCCCCCTATCGGATCCCTAACTATTAGAAGATATAGAAGAGTAGGCTATATCTAATGTTAGAACTTTTCTAGACGCTGCCGATTCGGCACCCATTTCGAATCACAAGAGCCTTGACTCGGGCCAGGCTATTACCTTTAATATAACCTTAGGGACCTCGCTATAGGTAGAGAATAGCGAGCTAGATCCAGTCGGGCACCTCGCATAAGAGCTAGCAGAATAACTTATGAAATTTTAAAGATACTATAACGACTGCCATCGAGCAGCATAGCGTAACTATATAGAAGATCCTAACGAATGGATCAGCCTCGCTATATACCTAGAGTTCACACCTGAATTAAGTCCTAGTATCCTTAGTAACGATACTATCGCATACTAGAAAGATAACCTAGCCGGAAAAATAAGCCCTAAACCCAGAAGATAGGTCTTTTATAGTCTTAACTCTAGAGCTAAGATACCCTATATTTGCTTAGATGAAGATAAGAGGGTCTCAGACGATGCCGGGGTTACCTTCGATATAGATAGCGTCGTGGCCCCCCCGAGCAACCTTACTATCGCTAAGCGAGGTATCCGCTAGTCTCCTACTCAGATAACCATATCTAATCTTCAGTCTGATCTTCACCTTCGATCAACCCCAGTCACATATCTCGATACGAATGGAAAGCAATATCAAGTCCACCGGCCCGTGGAGCAGATTCCTCACTATACATTCGGCCTCGTTATTAGGTTTGAAGATATATCCTTATATTTTCTATTCCCTAACCTATATCGAGAAGAGCAAAAGGGTAGTAAGCTCAGGGATGAAGACTCTCCTGCGATATACCGATGCTATAGCACTGCCCATGTACAGCATTATCCATCGAGCTATGACCACAGTCGTTGTAATTCTACCGCCCGTGGAGTAGAGGGCTTTCTCAACGTGTGCATCCAGTGGCACGGGAACAACAATTAGTATACTATGTACCACCAGAGGTATTAATATCCTCGCCACTGTTCAAGAACCAGGATTCTAGCAGTTCCAGGATATTGCTATTATCCTTTAAGCAACGAACGTAAAGGTTCTTATAAAGGACGTCACCTGGGAGAAAATAGTATCGCGATTTTAAAAGTATTAGGCCAACGCTATTGATGAGAGCTACATCACAATAGGCCTCTACTTTGATGTTGGGAAAGAAACTTGCCCTCAGCAGGCATCTCAAGTTGTACCTTGGAGCCAACTGGCAGCTGGAGTCATCGATCACCCAACGGAGAAACAAGCAGAAACGCTACTCTACCGGCGATGTTGCTTAGAATTATACGCCTTCGCACTATTGTATGATGCACTGGGTTTTTCAGTGTGGGTCGGAGCCGTACCATGATATGAGGTTATTCACGCGTCGGTGTCTGTAATGTTTTATAAAATCCTCTCCCCACGACGAAGCTGCGAACTAGAGTCCAGCCGTAACTTCATTTCGAAAAGCAATGCGCCCTCCTTAGGTTAAGGATGGAGTGAAGCACGATCGTGGTGCGCAGTGCTTACAAACAAGGCCACAACCTCGGGCATCAGTCAACATGAGATGCAGGGTTGCGCCTCGAGAATAGCTGGGCAAGGCAAAACCTGGCATCAGAATGACAAGAGTCTGTACATAGCTGCAGAAGAGCCTAGATGGGTGATATGAATGAGTGTGAAAGCTGGTACCTGGATGCCATGGCCAGCTTAGAAGCAAGCTGTTGTAACTATGGGGCAGTGCTGTGAATACACTACCTGAGATTTTTATCTGATTATGCAGCACACGATATCTCAGTTGAGAATGACGGAGCATACGTGTGAAGATTAAGCTACCGTGGCCTGCTTTGCACCCGATGTATAAAGCTATTGTGTGAAGCTTTATATCCCAATTACCTCCCCTCATACTTCTAACTTGAGATTCAAGTCATGCATAAATATGCTGCCGTGGAGAGACAAGCAGAATGCAATATCCTCATTTCGTGAAACTGCTACATATTTACTTTCTCGATAGCCAATTATAAACGACCGTCGCATCCCTCTCAGCACAATAACGGTCCTGGGAGGCTTCCTCGTAAACCTTCCTCGCCGCTTTAGCAAGACTGGGATTCACGCCAACTCCCTCAGCAGCATCAACTGCCAGACTCATGTCTTTGATCATCATCGGCTCCCGAAAACCTCCCTGGTAATCTCGGTTTGACGGTGCATCTGGCGAGAGTCCGGGAACAGGGTTCACGTTTGAGAACATGAATGACTGCCCAGTTGAGTTGGATACCACATCGAACAATATCTTTGGGTCAAGACCGCTCCTCACTCCCAGAGCCATTGCTTCACAGTTGGCCAGTAGTATGGTGCCCGAGAGGTAATTGTTGACAATTTTTGCGGTAGCTCCCATCCCGAGCTCGCCGCACCAGAATATTTTGTTGGGATGTCCCATCATCGAGATCATATTCAAGAGGCGCTTGTCGGTCGAACTCGGATTCGAGCCAGGATCCGGGTGTCCGAGGATGAATGAGAGTGTTCCTGCAGTTGCGCCTGGTGCGCCGCCCTGATATTTGCATCAGTAGCCCACTCGAAAATTGCGCTATGGGATATAAAATTTGCCAGAGGTTCAGACTCACAGAAACTGGGCTATCGATGTATACCCCGGAAGATGCCCCCATGGCCTCTAAACCTATGCTTTGGGCACTGGTTTTATCGATAGTGCTGCATTCCAACAAGACTCTTTCCGGGTTTTTATTCGCCGCAACTATCCCCGTGGCCTTGTTGAGAAAGGTGTCTCTGACAATAGCAGCTGAGGGTAGAATCGAAACGACACCAATCGAGTCTTCTGCAGTGTCTTTGGCGTTGGCGGCGATTTCAATCTTGCCATATCCGCTAAATTCGTCTTTGAACTTGTGGCAGACGGCGAGGTCAACGTCAAAGATGTATAATGCATTTTGCTTGGGCATCTTCTTTCGGATATTGAATGCCATGCCGTAGCCCATGGAGCCGAGGCCTGTCGACGGCTTCAGCACACAAAGTACAAGGGTGGCTGCGGCGTTACTCACCAATGAATCCAATGTTGCCATCCATGTTGCTTCCCACCCTGGTCCTCAACAGCTGATTTGGGATGGCACTATCACCGTGCTGATACTTAAAGACTTGCTCCACGTTGTGTAAAGACTGGGAGCCTTGCTACTGCATCCCGTTCGGGTAGATGCAAGCGATGGCGGGCCATGCACCCCCACAGACCGGCATCTTGTACCCCACATGGCACCGGTTCGGACTTGAATCCGGTTAGCCAGGCGTCGCGAGATTGCGAAACCCCTCAGATGATCGTTCGAGTCTCAAGAGGGTGGAGTAGTTATGAGGGATATCCAGCGGCTTCGTGCCACCGAAGTTAAGTGCTCACAAGGGCTCACCCATCATTCTCGAGATAGCAAGCAAGATTTTATCATGGCAGAAATCAAGATAGACGGTGCAGTGCTTGGTAACCTCCACGACAAGGTAGTTGTGGTGACGGGTATGCCTTTGCTCTGGACTCGCTAGCCGTTTCGTGAGCCCACAATGACTAACTCCTCTTCCAGGGTGTGCGCAGGGCATTGGGGCCGAGACTGCTCGCCAGCTGTTTCAAGCGGGAGCTCGCCTTGTGGCCAGCGACCTGAATGACGCCAAAGGACGAGGCCTGGTGGATGAGCTCAACCGCAACAAGGAGCAGCAGCATCAGGGTGCAAACTTTGTGCGCGTTGATGTTTCGAGCTATGAGTCCATACACGGGCTTTTCAGACGTGCTCTAGAACTTCACGGCAGAGTTGATATGGCCATTCACTGTGCCGCGATCACAGAGATTGGCGGGTGGTTTACTCCTGGGGTAAACTTGGATGCCATCACCAGCGTCAGTAGCGTACTCGCGAGCTGCAATACTCGAAGGCTAGCAAACTTGGCTAATGAATTGATTCACAGCCCCCTACAACTAAAGTGGTCGAAGTCAATCTATTCGGGACACTCTATTTCACTCACATCGCTCTTGCAGCTATGAGACCAGACTCCAACTCGCAAGGTACAGACAAGTCCATCACTCTCATCTCTTCTGTAGCAGGATTTAAAGAATCTCCCGGACTGTTTGCATACTCGGCCAGCAAACACGGCGTCATGGGGCTCATGCGGTCTCTAAGAGGATACCTCCCGTCGACCTTCAACGTTCGCATCAACGTCATATGTCCCTGGGCGACTGCTACCGAGATGCTCGGTGCTGTGGGTGATCTATGGGCGGAGAATTCGCTGCCAGTAAACACACCCGGAGATGTGGCCCATATCATCTTGCAGTGTGCTGGGGATGAGAAGATCCATGGCAGGGCCGTCTATGTCGCTGACGGTAAGGGATTCGACATTGAAGAAGGCATAGATCGGACGGAGCCAGAGTGGCTCGGTGAGAAGCAAGCTAGAGATCTGGCGAGAGGTCAGGAAGTACTTGGAACGGTGAGAACAAGGTCATTGTTTTGATGGTTTTCTGCTTACTGATCGAATCTTCCAGGGGTTCTCGTGGGCAACGTCGAAGAAGGACTAGAGGAGCGAGAGTCAATAGATAGAGAGACAGGTTCTTTTGACGTTCAGGGACACCAATCAGATACAATATTCATTCTGTATCATCTCGTTGCCTGAGATGTCAAGGCAGAGTTGAGCATTTTATCCTCCCGTTTCCGAGTGAAGATACCGGTGTGAAGCTCAACATCTTGTCACAAGTTTCTTGGCGGCGAACTGAAGACCAACAAATGTGATTTTCTCTGAAATAAGACTGTTTGTGTTTCACTTCCAATCCTAGCAAGGGCAAGCCTTCCTTGTGATGGCAGTAATGGAAGTTTCCAGGGCCAAGTTTAAGTCAATAGGCAGGGCTCAGGCCAGTGCCACTTCTTCTTTGCATCCGGAATCGGCATTATTCCACATTTGAAACCGGCACACTAAGAATGAGTGTACGAGCCGAGACAGAAACTACAAAAGCGCATTCGTTCCGGTGGGGGGCATCCGGACATGTCACCATCCGAGGTACAGGGGGTGTATGGAGGACACTCAGGACGGCCACAATAGAACGTCCCATCTTACAGCTTCCGGATCAAAGAGTTGAAATGTCAGTGCGAGGTACTCATGCATCCGTATGGCCGACATGGCCTTCAGACCCAACCCCATGGAATCATCTGCACCCCACATGAAATAATTCCTCCCCAAGTTCCCTCTCGCGGGGTAGTATACAATATCTAGCCGCTCAGCAGTAAGAGTTAAGCTGCAAGGAAAGCCTTGTAATCTGATCCCAACCATACACACCCATCTTTCCCAGTTTATCGCCTCCTCATACACCCAAGCCATGGCCACCAGTCAACATGACCAACGCCCGATCCGGATTGCTTCGATATCCGCCTACTCCGGGGATCGTCTCAACTCCCTCGCGAGCGTCCTCAGCGGCCCCATCCACGTCGATGCCATCGTCGGAGATTACCTAGCCGAGATGAACTTGTCATGGCGCAAGGCAGAGATGACCCGGGACGCCTCGAAAGGTTACGATCCAACCTTTCTCGAGTCGTTGCGAGTGGCGTCAAAACAGCTGAAGGAGAGACTCGATGCAGGGACTTTTCCCAAGCTGGTCGTTAATGCTGGTGCTATGCATCCACGCCAGCTGGCCCAAGAGACTTGTGAATTCCTTGCGTCGGAGTTTGGAGACCGGGGCAAGGAGCGAAAAGTGGCGTATATCACTGGTGATGATGTCCTGAGCATCATTCAGGATAAGCAAACTCGCAAGAATATCAAGCATCTGACGACGGGAGAGACGCTGGACAAGTGGCCATATGAGCCAGTCATTGCAAACGCGTACATTGGCCAGTTCGGATTCGTTGCAGCCCTCAAGGCTGGCGCAGATATTATACTGGCTGGGAGGGCAACCGATGCAAGCAGTACCCAAGCTCTGGCCACATGGTGGTTTGGCTGGAGCCCAGAAGACTATGACAACCACGCCATGGGGCTGGTAACTGGTCACATCATTGAGTGTGGAAACTACGTCGTTAGTATTCACTCGAACTTATAGACTCCTGAGAAGGGAACTAACTAGAAGTGCCAGACGGGAGGAAATTTCTGTGGCTTCAAGCGTATTCCAGAATACTACGACCTGGCATATCCCATCGCTGAGATTTTTGACGACGGACACTGCGTCATCACGAAGCAACCGGGTCAAAATGGCTTGGTTGATATCGACACTGTCAGAAGCCAGCTCATGTACGAGATCCAGGGCCGGTACTACTACAACCCAGACGTCGTGGCCGATCTTTCTTTCCTAGAAGTCACGCAAGAAGGGCCAGACCGCGTGCATGTCAGCGGATTCAAGGGCCTTCCTCCACCTGAGACCCTAAAGGTCGCGATTCAGGCCTACGCTGGGTACCAAGCAGAGATCCTCGTGTACGCCATCGGCCTTGATATCGAGGAGAAGGTACGTTCCTTCGAGACCCAGGTACGACGAGAGCTGGCGTCTCAGGGAGACGGCTCAAAAAAGCTACGCAAGCTTGAGGTGCAACTCTTTGGCAGCAGCGCACCCAATCCCCGATCATCTAACGCCGCAACCGCTGTCATTCGTGTATTTGCTCAGGCAGAAGACGAAGAACTACTGGCCAAGTCCAAGTTCGAGTATCCTGTTATTCAACATCTCGGGCAGGCCTTCCCTGGCTTTACACCAAACCTAGAGTACACTCGCACCAGCCAGCCGCGTCCTTTCCTTTCTTACTTCCCAGCCTTGATCAACCGCTCCAACGTTGACATGGAGGTGCACTGGGTCAACTCGGAGGATACCATCCAGGTTTCTCATTCAACCCCTAGGATAAGCAAGCCAGAAGAGGTCAGACAGGAAAACTACGAGCCTAGAGATCCCGTGAAATTGGACACCTTTGGGCCTACTGTTCAGGTCCCTCTGGGACACAAGGTGTTTGCACGGTCTGGTGACAAGGGCGCAAACGTCAACGTCGGCTTCTTTCCACAGGGGAGTTCGACAGAAGAGTGGGAGTGGTTGCGGTCTTTTTTGAGCGCCGCGACATTGTTACGGCTGTTAGGGGATGATGCACAGGCAGTTTCGAGGGTCGAACGTGTCGAATTTTCTAGGATCAAGTGCGTTCACTTTGTACTTTTTGATCTGTTGGGGGGTGGTGTGACGGATACGTCGCGGCCTGACAGCCTTGGAAAGGTGAGATCTCGGCCCTGCTTTCTCGCCATTTGGTTGATACTAATGATGATTCCGTTCTTAGGGTCTTGCGGAATTTTTACGGGCGAGAATCGTTGGTTATCCGGCTAAGCTCTACACTGGGATGGTTATATAGCATTTGTAACTACGTGGATGTCATATTGACATTTAAATCAGACCTTGAGTGCATCTCACCTACGCTCATGATCGCATTATTGGGATTAAAAGGCCTTGACATGGTGTTTAAGCGAGGATGAGGTCGACGACGTTCTCTTGGGCAACCGTTGCCAGGCCAGTGCATGAGAACATCGCTTCTGGCATGTTCTGGCGATGACGGGAATTTCAGTAACGTTTCTAGCTGAGAAGGAGTTTCAAATCCCGGGGTGTATTTACTCGGTGTTCTTTGCATCAAATTTCTATGCATAGAATTGACGATACGTCGGGTGGTGGCTTGGGGTGTGAGCTGAACCACCACTCAGGGCCACGAGCGTTGGCTTCTCTACCAACACCTAAGCCATGACCGCAGCAAGTTGCCTCTCCATGTAAAGTAAGCTAACATTGACATATCCGAAGATAGATTTGGACGGTTATTACCTCTCTTTCCGCGCGTCCTTTCCTGATCACCGAGGCTTCTATTGCTGGACGGCAGCTTGATCATTAGGTCATATACCTCAGAGCTTTCATAATTTGAGTGTTCAAAATTCTCAGCACTTTTGCGGCTTTCATTGTCCTCAATTCCACATGTCTACAGGGAAGACCGATTGTGCCATGGAAGAAGCTCGCAACACCGCTCGAATCTGCTCTATGCTTGTCAGGGCCCCATTAGTTTCCATCCTCCCTCAGCGATACCTTGCACCGCATATCAACTTGCTTAACCAACCAATAATTTTCATGCCTCAGCCTGTCAGAATCAACCATGGTGAAGTCGAATGTTTTCACCAGAACTGGAATCAGCTTATTAATCTCTAAAAGACTAATATTCTTGCCGATGCAAGTGCGAGAGCCGGCACCGAACTGTCAAACATGATTTAGATGGGTTACGAAGGATCTCAAATGATTGTGGATTCAGAGAAGGAAACTTACGGGTAGCCAGTTGGCCTCCATAAGAGAGAGCCTCTCTTTAGTTTGGCCAAGCCATCTCTCGGGCTTGAACTCGTCCGCGTCGGGCCCGAAGATGTCCCTGTTGCGATGGACCACCCAGGTGTTTACTCCCACAACGCTCTGCATGGCAGGATTCATTTGTTAGTGTCTGAGCATGATACATGGGCGACAAGAAGTAAGACCCACGCCAGCAGGGAAGAATGTCCCACTTATGGTCGCGCCGCCTTCGGGAACAACCCGCGCGAGGGGTAGGCCTGTTGCCGGGTGAAGTCTCAACGCCTCTTTGACACAAGCCTGAAGGTAAACCATAGTCTGGGTATCTGGGAATGGGATGAACTCTGGGTTTCCAAGATCTCGAAACTTGGCATCCACCTCCTCGCGTAGCTACAGCGATGTCAGTGAGCGAACAGGGGACACAGCCAAGCAGCGTCTACTGACCTTCTGCAACGCCTCCGTATGAGTCACCAGGTTATGTAAAATAGCGCACAACGAGATGGACGTGGTGTCGGACCCGGCTCCGATATTCGTCAGGCAGTTCGCGATGATGGCGTCATCAGGGCACTTTTCCGGGTTCTCCTGCTGCAGCCGGAGCAACTTTGACAAGAAATCCTGCCGGGTGTTAGATCCAGCTGGATCGGTCTTCTCCAGAGTGCCTCGAGTTTTTGCGATTTGTTCGATCGTAAACCTGGCGACGTAGACCATACCTCTGGCAGGGAGCTTCGTCATGAGCCACCATAGGGTTTTATGCCACTCATGCTCGACTCCTACCAGTGCACAGTACTTCAGATACTCATGGAGGCTTGGGAACATGCCCAATTGATCGGTTCCAGTATCAAGGAAACCGAAGCGCCGACCGACCTAGAGTGAAATAAGCCACAGATCGTTCTAGGCTTTTGCAAGGTAGCTCATGTTTTCTTTCAAGACAAGGGCGACGGTTCTAGTGGTAAAGAACTCACTGTGATTTGGCTGATGACGTCGAAGGCATAGCATTGCATCCAGAATTGCAAATCGAGAGACACCCCTGATTTAGCCATGCCCTCCAGTCGATTCACGTATAACCTGATACAGTCCTCGACATCCGGTTCAATGTTTCGTAGAGTAGTCGCCGAGTATAGATTCGCCACCAGCCTGCGGTTCGCTGCATGTCGTGCACTGTTCGTATCGGTAAACAAGTCTTTGAAGGGTGCATCCGGGGCGCTCGATGCTGTGTACCAGGCCGACTATGATCCAGCAGCTATCAGTAAAAGTCAATGTCTCGATGACGGAAGAAATTCGACAACACTTGCCTTCGCGAACCCCCTTCCGATACCATAGATCTGCTTGATAGCGGTTGGGTCGTTGATGCTGTACTGGCCTGGGGCGATTCGCACAACAGATCCTAGTATCAACTGTAAGTTAAACAATGCTATAACTCGGACCGGAGCAGAACTCCGTACCATGTTTCTTGTGAAGATCGACGTTGATGAAGTGGAATTGGCCGGTGCTGACCTGACGCAGGTACCAGAGCCTCGAGAAGCGAGCTGCAAGCGGTCCAGGTAATCTCCTAAGGGAGGAAAACGACTCAGAGAGGAACGGATACACAACTGAGTAAACAATTAAAGCAGCGAGAAAGAGCAGCAGGATTGGGATAAGGGGGGAGTTCATGGCCATTTTGCTGGTTGTTGGAACGAGGGAGTAGATGGGAACTAAGATTCTGTAACTCTTATGTCTTGGCAGGTAGATGGACACATTAAATACCAGAAAGACTAGAATCGATGTGAACTCCTCCAATTACTAACTTGATGCACGACAACCTCTTCAGATCGGGGTGCATCGTGGGGACCCCACAAAGCGCGGGGTAGGCCGGACACAGAAACATGGGGTATATAATGTCGCCAACTCGGGAAGGCGTTGTACTCCGAAGCCTTGGCTAGACGGACAGGTCACACATGCATGTCCGGCATTCCCTTACAGTAACCGACGTATAACGACACGCCAAAGTCAAGACTAGGACGTATGGGGTAATTCCATGCACGGTCAACCTAACATTAGACATCCAGATGGAGGCTGATGTAGCCAGACTCGGCATGAAATAACAAGTTCTACTCTATACTAGTTACGCAGGCTGACCTTACCAGCTGCCAAGGCAAGGAACACTCTGTCCAGTGCTGCTCCATCCATCTTCTCCAGCTGGTCCATCTGCGCCATCCTCCGCCGCGATCTAAGCTCCGCATCACTCACTGCCCCAGAAGTCCCGTGCGGACCAAAAGCATAACTTGCCCCAGAGCCGACCGCCCAATGCTGCTCCCCGTTGATATACTTGATCCAAGCCTCTCTCATGTGCCTCCCAGTCTGCTGCGCAGCCTCCGAGAAGCTCAGGTCGAAACCCCCAAACAGCAAGACCAAGTCCACAGCGTGGTGGGCTCCACTTGAAGGCTGCCAGGGGTTTGCCTCGTCAATCAAGCACCTATACACGGGTTTATCCGAGGCCCTCCAGAGTCGAGTCAGGCGGTCTATTGGGAGGAGAAACCTGCAGTCGTTGATAAAGTCGAGCGCTCCGGTCTTGCAGGACGAGGGTCGGTCAGGGTAGATGTGGTAAAGCTTCTTGAGCATGTGGCTGTCATTGCCTGCTTTGTCGAAAGCCTTGACTATGTCATCCGCGGGTGTTTCCCATAGCCCGGCTTGCCAGATAACCGCCTTATTGCTCATTAGATCAGGTTCGTAGAGTTGGATTGAAACGTGAAAATTCACTGACCTCCTTTTGTACATCACTCAGCAGCAACGCCTGTGAGCTACGTGTGGTCTTCTGCCAGCCATCGAAGCGTTCCTCCCACTGGAGCAACCAGGATTGGAGGCCAGACAGCTTGATTGCTTGAACGATCTGGGCAGACGAGGCATTATCCAGGTTGAGGCTGGGGTCGAGGTCTCTGAGACGCTCAGAGACTGCATTACGCAGAGCAGAGACGTTGCGGGCTGGCTGTGGGGGTGACAGGTACAGCGAACCCGAGGAAAGGATGTACTGTCTAGCAGGGGCGTTGGTGACAAGATGAGCATGGCAGTACACGGCCCCTGCGCTCTCACCAGCCAGGGTGACCATGGTCTGCTCGATTGTTAGTACAAGGGAATAGCACGTCTTTCAAGGAGAGGTACCGGGTCTCCTCCAAAGCCTTCTATGTGTTTCTGGACCCAAACCAGGGCCAGCGCCTGGTCACGGAGGGCCAAGTTTTCGGGCCCCGTGCCATCGCCAAGGGCAAATACGTTGAGTCTGTATTGGATTGAGACGGCAATGATGGGTTTTTGCATACGGATCGAGTCGGTCACGATAGTCGTCATGTCTAAGAACCAAGATCATCAGCACGACCTCTTCCTGGCAGGCCCAGATCCTCTCTTCAGTAGTTTGCAGGGCTAGGATAATCAATTCCTCACCGCAAATACCCGACGCGGCGCTCCCAAATGTGACAGCCTGAGATCCTCCTGTACAGTAGATATCGTCAGCGCCAAGAAATCCCTTTCCCCTGGGATTGTCCAAGATATACCATGTATCCAGACCAGAACTGGTAGCCCCTGCCTTCCTGGCTGGGAATCGAGGTGAGGCACAACAACATCCAAATTGGTGCATTTGAGCTCATCCTCCGGCTCATCTGGGAGGACATGATCGGGTGGTATCCGGAGCAAATGGCCAGCGTCGATAGGAATCTGGGGGCACCGAGGACTGATACACATAAGTTACCACCAATTCTAGGGTGCTATATATACCCAAATAAAAATCATACCCAAACTGCGTACAGTCGAGTTGCTCCGGGAGCTCCTCTACAATCTTGGCCTCGGCAAATCGGCGTGGGATCCGGCCGTAAGGGATACCACGGAACTGAGTGACCGAGGGCAGTTGAACCCCGTGGAGGGTTGAGCGCAGTGTGCTATGCATGAGTGACGCGGGCATGATGAAGAGGCAAGACACTGAGCTTGGCGGTAGAGTTTGGATGTAAGGATAACTTCAAAGTGATACCGTTAATAACCACTTCACGATTGCAGGTCGTTTTGCTGCCGTCTCAGAATGTCCCCACCTTCCCTCACCATCATCACTGTGGGACTTATAGTGGGAAGAAAATACCAGAATAATAACTAAGAACTTTCTATAATATGCCTAAAAGATAACCTAAATTTATTAAAATAAAAACGCTAATATTTATAATTCCTTATAATATAATCTTCTTATTTATAAGATAGTCTTAATTATAATTATGTTATTGTCGGATTGACCGTCGGATACAGGGCCTGATGGCCGCGCGCAAGGTGACGCGCTTGTAAGGGGAATCCCGGCCTAACATCGGATATCCCTGACCAATCAGATCGTGGGGATTCACCCGCGATTCCACGGTCAAATGCCCATCACCGCCAGCAACCCCTTAGATAGTTAGACAAGCAGAATACACAGTCACCCAGAATACCGTGACTTTTGCCCGCAACCGCGCCCAGTTGCATAACCCCGTATACGGGTATCCCTGTGATACCAACAGTGGTTCTTAGATAGTATTGAGTATACCGCCTCTCTCTAAACGCAGGCGGGGTTCATGACGAGATCCCGTCCCAGATGGACATAAATACGAGATGAGAGGTGAGAGCACAGGCAATCCAGCTCGTGCTCAGACATACTGTGGGGGTTCTCCATCCCCCACACTGAGACCCCTACCCCACTGGTTGAGTTTACCCCACCTTCCTTTGATGGCAAGGCGGGTGCTCAGGTTAAATTGAGCTACCCTATATAGCTTCACATCCTCAAAAATAGATTAGAACCAAGCTATGGGGAGTAAGCAAAGCTATCAAATTATATATAGATATTAGTAAAAATAAATTACTTCTTAAATACCTTAATCTCTTTGGGGGCCGCTTATTCGGGCTTGAACGTTCGGAACATAAAAGTCCGTGAGCATATGGATTTTGGACTATCGAGGCTAGGTACGGCACAAATACTCGACTCTTCTTGTTTCAACTCCTGATGATTAAAATCTAGCTGAAAGCCATTATTTATTCGAGCCAGACCGTATTCAGGGTTAGCGCAGCGCCAAGGCCCATATGGCGCGACTTAAGGGGCGAATAGAAATGCAAGGAATGCTTGAAAGAGGCCATCCAAGCCGACAACCTCCCCAATCTTAAGCAAGGCACGATACCGCTCCGAGATCGCTTCCGACCCCTCGACGTACCGTCTCCGTCCTCCTTCTAAAATAGATATTCCTTTGTCGACTGAATACGCCTCCCATGGCTTCTCGCCGTGGACGAAGCCTATGACATCCTCCCCAAACTGCACCGCTGCTGCACGCTGCGTCTCGTCGAGATGGTCATTAAAGTTCTGCAGCAGGAACGCAATATCCAGTATATGCGTGCTGTGCCCCTTAAAGGGTCCATCCCAGGGATTCGGCTCAGAGAATTGCATCACGAAAGCGTCCCCTGGAAAGCCCCTAGCAAGTGCATGAGCAGCCGCTTGGAACCCAATGTCGGATCCAAACTGCAACGCGTGCAAAAGCGCCGTCTGGTCGTCTAGGTCCGCCGTGATGCCGTAGAGCTGTAGAAGCTGCTCGACTGCGCTTTTGTGCTGTCCCAACGACGAATGCAGGGTCTTTGTGAACGCAGCAGCCACGCCTTGTCTCTGTGCTGGCAATCCCATAAATGCAAAGATGCTTGCCTGAGTTGGTTAGTTAAGACATCGTGTAGGGTTGGAGATATTCATACATCCAGAGGAGAGTATACGATCATGGCGGCTTCGCTTGGCTTGGCTTTGAAGGCGTACTCCTTGGAAGCCATTAGGCTGAAGGATTCGTTGTAGGGCACGAGATTGTCGTCCAAGACGGGGACAAAGGGTACACCTGGGGGAAATCTGTTTGAAATGTCTGAGATGAAGAGACTTTCAAGGGCCCTGACGCGCTCATCCGGTGGTAACTCGTAGTAACCAAGAGCTTTGCTAAGCAACGCGTAATTGGACTCGGCTACCGACGCACTCAACGGGGGGACAGATGGCGGAGCACCACCCAAGACGACGATACGAGAGGCAAGAGCCTCGTCTATATATAAAAGGCGTGTGGTTGATACTGTCATGATGTTAGAAGTTGCGGGTAATGACTTGATCCAGGATGCTCACAGCCACCGGCACTTTCACCCGACACAGTAACACGAGCAGGGTCGCCGCCAAACCCGCCAATGTAGGTCTTCACCCACTTCAGCGCAAGGCGTTGATCATGGTGGCCACGATTAGCGTGGTATCCCGCCTCACGGAGCTCTGCCGAATCCATGAACCCCGGCGCGCCTAAACGATAGCTGCACGAAGGATGGCGTAGTTAGTCGTGTGTCCAAGAATGTTCTTCTGCCCCCTACTCACTTGATGTTGATCCCGATGATCGGCTTACCCAGCTTAACCGACAGCTTCACGATGCGCTTCATGTCAAACTGGGGCCACCAGTTCGCACCCGTGACAAAGCCGCCCCCGTGGATGTAGACCAGTACTGGGAGCGCACTGTCGGTAGTTGCCCCCTCTGGCGTCCAAATATTCAGGTTGAGACAGCCTGTGCCCGACAGCCCGGGGAAGTCGGGCTTTGGCAAGGCCTTCTGGATGGCTGCGAATTCATTGTCAAGCCCCTGGAGTCCAGAGATGGCTTGAGGCCTGGGTCCAGATCAGCAGAGCCCGGGGTGTCTGTGCACGATAAAGAGCTTATCCATGGCCGTCTGCAGTGATGCCGCTGCCGTCGTACGTGGAGAGCTGACCGTTGTCAAACCAGTGACGAAGCGATGCATATTTGATCCCCAAGAACTGCTTCACGTCATCTATTTGCTGGCCTCTTACTGTCCCGATGACTGGATGATGGAATTCGCTTGGCTGAGGCTGGGTGGATGTCATGATGAGTAGCTGATGGCAGATGTTGAAACAGTGAGATGGATGCCCTGAATGCGAAGGCCTGCCCCCGCTCACCGCGAGCATTGGTTTATCTACACTCTGACGTACTCCATGCAACGTGAGGCTTACCCTACCCCACATGCCTCATTGAGCAAGCAGTGTCATTCAGCAAAAACGATAAACCTCACGGGGATATTCGGTCGGAGTATACATCACTTGTAATCCTGGAAACTGTGTTGACGTCGGGTATTTATGTCAATAATAAGGGGAAAAAACTGTGTTCTTTTTCATCGTTGAAGCAGCCCGCCTGCAAGGGAATAGCAAGTAGAATAGGTAATCCTGGCATTTTGTTTAATTCATGCTTGGCAACTAACTTATCTACTATCCTCTATAGTTGCATCTACCGCTTTCACTAGCCCTCATCTCCCGTGCAAGTCTCTGGATTACTTCAGAATCCGCTATAGCCGATCCTTTGATATTAGAGATCTTGCGATGCCTCTTCTCCATTCCAGGCCCGACGGATCAACTCCCGCAGAGCATCCCGCTCCAACGGCCGCGGGTTCTTGTAGGGATTCAGCACTGCAATGTCAGCAGCCTCATTGATGCCATCCTCCGGCATACCGAGTCCGCGGAGGTCCACGGCTATCCCTAGACGACGGTATAAGGCGTTGGTTCCGCGGATAGCGTCTCCATCGCTGTCAGGCAAAGCAGCGGCAAGTTTAGCCATTGCGGCCGGGGCATAAGGGGCGTTATAAGCTATAGCGTGCGGGAGCATCGACACGTGCGTCTCGGCATGGGGTAGGTCGAAGGAGCCTCCAAGCGTGTGGCATAGCTTGTGGTGAAGAGCCATGTCGACGGCACCGAGGCATACGCCGCAGAGCCAGGCCCCGTATAGAGCCTTGTACCGCGCCTCTTGGTCTTGCGGTTCCGTCTGGAGCAGCACCAATGCTTCCGATAAGGACTGGATGCCCTGGCAGGCGATGAGGTCGATGATGGGGTTGGTGTTGCTGGCGTAGAGTGCCTCGACTGGCATAATCAGTCAGCCAGATCTGTCACCTACTCATGAGGCGTATACCAATGACTTACCCGCGTGGGCAATGGCGTTGATGCCACTATGGACGCTCAGCTTCACAGGAAGCGTCATAGTGAGGTCAACATCATAAAGAACAGCGGTCGGCAAGATCTTGACGTCGCGCCTCGTCACCTTGCGCCCGTTTTCTGTCTCCCCGAGGATGGGGGTCATCTCGCTCCCAGCATACGTCGTGGGAATGCAGATGTGAGGCAGGCCTGTGCGGACGCTGATGGCCTTGCCCAGTCCAATGGTGCTACCGCCGCCTACCGAGACGATGCCGTTCACGCCCGACTGCTTTGCCTGTGCGAGGGCCTTTTCTGTGACGTGGATGGGGGTATGCATGGTGGCTCCGTTAAAGGTGGACACGGCAATGTCGCCGAGCATATCCCGTATTCGCCTCGCCACGTCTGTTTGCTCTGGAGTAGAGAGGACCATCACAGCGGTTGCTCCGACTTTTTTGACTATGGATGGCAGCTGAGCCAAGATGCCCTGACCGAAAGTGACTTGATACGGAAAGCCGACATATTCAAAGGGCTTCATTGTCGCATCCATGTTGAAGTGTTAGTTGGACGTCTGCGTTATGGATAACTTGGTCACCAAATCATGCAAGTTTCCCCCATGCTTATTACATATATCCATCTCCCACTTTATTCCCATGATACACCACCGAACAAAACCAGTTTGAAACGCACCGACCCCGCATTACCGAGTTTTCGCTTTCCGGCTTTATCTTCATCCTTGCCATTGATGCGAAGATCTTCTGCAGCCCAGCCTCCACTTGGAATCACCAACTCCATGGGAACCCCGCAAACCCCTCACATCCCCTCTCCACGACATCATGAGCTTCACACTTGCGCAGGCCTCCAATGTGGGGTATCCGCTTACCCAAAGCTGACATCGGGAATTGTGGGTAATAAAACCAGACTACAAGTGCTGCAATCGCCGCAGCCGGAGCACAGGATCTCTGCGAAGCCTTGAACAAGATTCTACCAACATCCTAGAGACATCATGGCTCCTCAAGACTATCAAAACATCTTCCACTGGGCGTCCACTCAGCAGAATGGAGATGTCCCCTCCTTTGCAACCCGCTCCAACGACCCTTACCAGTATCAACCAGGATTCAACAACAGCTTCGAGTCTGAGGCTATTCCCGGCACCATCCCAAAGGGGCAGAACAGCCCGAGGGCCATCCGATTCGGCTTGTACGCCGAGCAGATGACTGCCTCGGCCTTTGTGGCTCCCCGGCACCTCAACAAGAAGGCCTGGTTGTACCGGGCCCGCCCGGCCGTTGCTCATCAGGGATTTGTAAGTAGGGGTCCAACGTGTGCCCAAAGGAATACATGAGCTGACCCCCTCGATAGACAGAGCTGCCCGATAAGCCAGACACGGAGGCGACCTTCATGCCCATCAATCCCCGTGTCCACATCTCGCCCACCCAGCTGGCCTGGAAGCCGTTTGAGATCCCCAGCGGCTCGGACGTAGACTTTGTCGATGGCCTAAAGACCATCGCGGGCTCGGGAGACCCGACTCTTCGCGAGGGCCTCGCCACGCATGTCTTTCTGTGCAACAAGAGCATGAGCAAGAGGGCCTTTGTCAACTCCGACGGCGACTTTCTCATCGTGCCCCAGCAAGGAGCTCTAGATATCCAAACCGAGTTCGGCTTCCTCTACGTCCAGCCCGGAGAAATCTGCGTCATTCAGCGTGGCCAGCGGTTCAAGGTCAACGTAGAGGGCCCAACCCGGGGCTACATCCTCGAGATCTGGGGGTCTAACTTTGAGCTCCCCGAGCTCGGTCCCCTCGGCGCCAATGGCCTCGCCAACGCCCGGGATTTCCTGCACCCCGTGGCAGCCTACGAGGTGACGCAGAATGACCCCTGGGGCGTCGTGTACAAACTGGGCGGCAAGTTCTTCCAGAGCAGCCAGCGCCATTGCCCGTTCGACGTGATCGCCTGGCACGGTAACTACGTCCCCTATAAGTACGACCTCACCAAGTTCGTCAACGTCGGGTCCATCTCAGTCGACCACATCGACCCGTCCATCTTTTGCGTCCTGACAGCCCGGTCGCGCGACCCGGCGGCCCCGCTCGCCGACTTCCTCATCTTCTCTCCCAGGTGGGACGTGGCCTCGCACACCTATCGCCCGCCGTACTATCACCGCAACTGCGCGTCTGAGCTCATGGGGCTTATCTACGGTGACTATGCAGGTCGGTCCGACGAGTTCCAGCCGGGGAGCGTGTCATTTGAGTGCGGGTTTGTGCCGCATGGGGTGGCGTACGAGCAGTTTGCTGCGGCGTCCAAGGAGGATCCTCCGGTGATGAAGATCTCGGAGGGGTCGGTTGCGTTCATGTTTGAGAGTAGTCGGGCGTTTACGATTACGGATTATGCGTGGAATAGTAAGCAGAAGCATGAGCATGAGCCGGAGATGTGGGATGACTTGGTGGATAACTTTTCCAAGCACAAGGTGGAGGTTGATGAGATTCTTGCTAAGGCGGCTTCTAAGTAGATGCTGGGAGACGGACGCGGAGAGCTGACGATGGAGGATATTCACATTCACGGTACTCTGGATATCTGTCTTTCAGTCTGCCTGGGTAATCAATAAAAGTAGGGACATTCTTTTGGATTGGGTCGGCAAAACGCATTAACCACTATATCTACCTAAGAATGGAACCTAATGTCACCTATTGTGAGTTTACAATGAGACTTATCGCATGGATGACGTGTGAAAGAGTACTCTAAAACACAGTCTTAATTCTGTAATGATGCAAAGTATTTGAAGCATCCGTCAACCGACTTGTCTTTGCCGCGACAGGGCTGGCCTCGCACAGCTGCACAGATCGACAACAAGCGCTAAACTAGACTGCCAGCCCTTCATCATGGCAACAACCGAAGCCCCCTAGGCGGTTTCTTTTCGCGATTTCCAGTACCCCATCTTCCCACGCGGGGCCTCACCCCCCCCCCCCTGCCGTTTCCCCAATATTGCCCTCTGGAACATGTGTCTCCCCCTCCATAGCACCCCGCGTAGGCATGGCCGAAACGATTGAGCCTGAGTAGTAGAGTACTAAAGCGGGTTGGGGGCTAGGTAGTTGTTAAATAACACGTACGAGTCCTCAATTGAGGTGTGAGCACAGAACAACGACGCAGCCCTCCTTCAGTTACCGTCCACAACATACAGCCCTCGAGATCACCCACCATGACCGTATCCTCTACAAAGGCAAGTCATATTCAATACAGCGCGATCGGACTACATCCTTATAATTGAATCCTATAGATATTGATCGTCGGCGCAGGCCCGTCCGGTCAGCTCCTCGGGCTACTCCTCGCCAAGCACAACATTTCGGTCACAATTGTCGAGCAAGCCTCCCACCTCGACAACAATCCCCGAGCAACCCACTACGGCCCACCAGCCGTTAGAATACTCAATCTCGCCGGCGTAGGTGACGAGCTGCGCTCAAGGGGTTTTGCTCCGGACACAGTCGCGTGGCGGCGCCTGGACGGGACGTACATCGCTGGCCTGAATCACGAGTCGCACAAGGACAGCCCCGATCGCATGACGGCGCTGCCACTTAACCAGCTGGCCGAGTTGTTGCACGAGCACTCGCTGAAATTCCCCTCGCTGAAATATCTCTTCAACTGCCGCGTCACCCGTGTCGGACAGGATGACTCGAAGGCGTGGGTCGTTGCTGAGGATGTAAAAACAGAGGAGCAGATCCGTCTGGAGGCCGACTACGTGGTGGGATGCGACGGTGCGAATAGCATCGTCCGAAGAGCACTGTTTGGCGACTGGGAATTCCCCGGAAAAACGTGGGATGAGCAGATAGTTGCGACAAATGTGAGTTCATGAGGGGACGCCCATCTTGACCAGAACTGCGTGCTGACTGCCACAGGTGTATTACGACTTTTCAAAGTTTGGATTCTGCGATTCCAATTTCATCATCGACCCTGAGCACTGGTACATGGCGGCCAAGATCACAAAGGACGGCATGTGGCGCGTCACATACGGAGAAATCCCCGGCCTGACGCGGGACGAGCTGATCGCTCGACAACCGGATAAGTTCAAGACGATGCTGCCAGGACACCCAGAACCTCACCAATACAAGCTCGTCAACATAAGCCCTTATAAAGTCCACCAAAGGCTTGCTGAGAAGCTGCGTGTCGGGCGGATTCTTCTGGCTGCGGATGCTGCCCACTTGTGCAATCCCTTGTGAGTACACCTGATCCATCTCCCGCTTCTTGTGCGGGTGTAAAATGATCACCAATATTTATCTGGCAATTAGTGGAGGGCTCGGTCTCACGGGGGGTATTGTCGACGTGGGCGGTCTATACGAGTGCCTCTTGGGCATCCATCTGAAAAAAGCAGACCCGAGCATCTTGGACGTGTACAACGACGTCCGACGCAAGAAGTATCAGGAGCTTGTCGACCCAATTTCCACCGCGAATCTACTCCGCATGTTTAGCGTTCATCCAGACGAGGTCTTGGAGAGGGACGAGTTCCTCCAGATGTGCAAGCGGGCCGAGACGGACGCGGGTCTTGCGGAGCAAATGATCCAGGTAAGGCTGGCCAGGGGGTGTGAACTAATGAGCTGATCTGGGAATAGAGCGTCAACATTCTAAACTACGACTTTACTCAGCATTACTCGACTTGATTCCACTTGAGTCGGGTTGGCAGTTGGAGACGTCATGGCGTGGATGAGCGATGTTGTAACCTACCCCACGTCCCGATCGAGGGATTGTGGTGTTGCTACTGGATGTGGGGTAAGAATTCAACAAGTTTGGCAAACGGGCTCAGCCTCTTGGACGGGTGCCTGTATTTGTGACAAAGTGACTGTTAAAGTAACGTTGACTAGTCTAAAATTCAAAAGTAAGCAGCCTGCATTAGCGTCTATACTACAGTGGGAAATCCAGGATTCGCATGTCCCCTGTCCCCTACCCCCTACATCTTGACAACGGTGGAGTGACCGTTGACCCGGCTCCCGTTTTCTCGGCGGCAGAGCCGAGGCACGGCATCTGCCTGCGAAAACGAAACACAAATGGCTCTATAATATGAAATAAGATGATGTGTTCTAGAGCAAGTGAATGAGCTGCTGCCGCAGCAATTCTCTCTCCTTAGCCTACACGCCCATGTATTCTTGATCCGTCACTTCCTCGAGCCAGTTAGTCTCGCCATAGCCGGCCGCAAGATGCATCATGAAGCTTCCAGCATCTGCCCCATGCCAGTGAACAATGCCAGGGGGACACCACACAATATCACCAGCCCGAATCGCCCTCGGCTCACCCCCTTTATCGCCCAGCCAGCCTGAACCAGCCGTGATTTGGAGGAGTTGGCCCTTCTCGTGGGTGTGCCAGAAGGTCCGGGCAGAAGGGGTAAAGAACACGTGAGCCATTGTGGCGTTGTCGTCGGCGTGCACAGCGTTTACCCAAACGTCGCCGGTAAAAGTGCCGTTCGGATTTATGCTGTCGAAATTCGGGTTGATTCCGTTTTCAATGATGACGGAGCGCAGTTCGTGGCCCAGACCCCAAGAATGCAATGCCGCCAGGGTGGCTAGATGAGAGAGAGAGCGCATCCTGAGCGAAGAAGAAACGATAAGGGTCTGAAATTAGGTGGGATTGATTGTGAGATGTGAATCCGCAATACGTTTAAACAAGAAATCCGCAACCTTTTATCATTTCTGCTTTACCCGCTACTGCAATACTCATCTGGTTTAAGGTCCATATTAAGCATAATCAGCGAAACGTGCCCGAAGAAAGATCACCATCGGGCCGATATTGATACGAGTTTGTGCCCACAGCCAAGGTTAGACGCGCAATATGGAGGATGTGCCCGAATATTGCGGTAGACTGAGCAGTCAAGGGGAGATCAAGGTCTTGAGAAGGGTTCCCTAGATATACTTAAACTAGCGTGGAGTCATATATTTAAAGGATTGGTATGCCTCGTTGGAGAAAGCTATCATTGAATATTGACATCTGCGAGAGGGCCTGCGGGATCTTGCCAGTCCACCGTATGTGTTGTTTACTGCAGCGCCGGTCTGTTTGCCATGCCTGATCTCCCTACCCATGAAAACGGCTCTGATTAATAGTACCTGCGCCGCATCCTTCCAGTCACCGTAGCTTCACCGACAAACAACGCCCTTTCATCAGGGATACGTCGTTGTATGCCCAAACAAGGAGGGGCCGCGCAAGCCTAATTTTCTGGCTACTAAAGGGTCACATCAATGCGGAGCACAAGTGGAGTGAATATGCACTCTGCTTATGCCTGCAGTATGGGTAGATCGATCGGCCGTACTGCGGTGGATGTGCCTGCGCTGGAGTGGAAAAGGACGATCAAGAGAAGCACATACAATAATAAATAAGTGTACGGATTAGGGGAGGCAGCAAGCTACCTCAGAACCTCAACAACACCACTGATTGATCGAGAAGCGCGCACAGCACGGCACCTAGACTTGGAGTCAAATGGATGAAGCGAGGATTCCCGCAACTGTAATCTTTATTATCGTGGAAACAACCTGCCCTTGAAGGAGCAGGACGCACTTGGAACAAGAATTATGCCTTAAAACCTCCCATTTATAATATATTTTATGTATTCTATAGATGTTCCTCGCTTGCTTATCTCCCTTAACCTATGGGACTATAGACACCCTTACAACATTAGACTAAACCTATAGCAATGCGAGTCTATTTACTTATTATAAGTATATACTTTAGCTCTTTTAATAATTATAGAATCCTTATTGGCTAGTATAGCTATACTGAATAATACACACACCTATTTTGTTGTAATTATCGAGCTTAATGCCTGGGAGGCTAATCCAACTACAGCTCACCACGCATCGCAAACTTCAAGATCAGACCACCAACAGCGAGCAACACATGAGCTGTTAGCACCCCAATCGATGACACCACGCTCACCGGCACAAGCCACTTCATCTCCGAAGGCAATCGCGTAGCATGGTACAAATACCACGGCGATGTCATGGCGAGCCAGAATGCCACCCAGAGGTACCCGACGAGCTTCTGCCACAACGGAACACTCTGTCCCTCGTTCCGTGGGCTGAGATCACAGTATAGTCCCTGAAATAGTTCTTCGATCAAGATGGCGATAGCAAAGGAGCTGAAAAAGGCTAGCGCGGGTGCCATTGGTGGTGGTTGGGAGGAAAACGAGTCGAGCGCCAGATGAACAACACCCGAGACGAAGAAGACGATGCAGACGTTGAGGTAGCGTGTCAATAGTGAGCGCTGTGGGAGCCGCAGCAGGTCGTGACAGACAAAATTGCTGACCGATGTCAGAGGCCATCTAAAGGATTGATGCCAGAAGGTGCTGTCAATTGTGAGCTATTGCAGATTAAGACGAGGTATAGTCGTCAAGGCTCACCTCCAACAACCTCGGATGGTGTACGCATCCCATATGCTCCCAAAGAGCGGGGGCCAAGCCTCAGGAGGGGTGATGCCCAGAAGAACTGAAGCAACAGAGACACTGCGGTACGCCATGTCGATGGTCACTCGAGCCGGCCCCAGCCACGACACGAGACTCACTCCGATACGGGCGGCCCACTGCTCGGCGGTGGCATCCAAGTAGAGAAACTCTTTCCCGTGCCCAAAGAGCCGTTCTGTATCCTCTGGGGGTGTATCCATAGAAGAGGTGAACACGATGTCGAGGAACAGATACTGCCAGCTGATGATTAGTAGCTGGCGAAGGAGGTACCAGCCTCGAGTCGGCTTTCCGTCCTCGCAGTGTCGACTGTAGAAGCGCGGGAATTTGTTCAGGCGTTTGATCTGCCACAGTGTACCGACGCCTCGGAGATTGAACATCAGACATGCCGTGCGAAAAAGCTTGTACAAGTATCCATCAGATCGCTGGAAGACGTGGCCTTTCAGCAGATCCTCTTCATCAAGACGACCAATGACTAGCAAGTTGCAGCATTGCAGCAGGACAAATGCGAGGTAGCCATTGACAAGGTCGTTGATGGCGATGCTCGAGATGATAGCTGAAACCTCCTGGAAGAGCTCCTTGCCGATGGAAAAGATAACCACGACCCAGGCCAAGCGGGCGAGGGCATTGATGCCTGACTTTGGGGTGAAGGCGATGATGAAGGCGGAGGGGAGGCAGGCGGCCAGCAACAACGACAGGCACTTGAGGCAGCTAGCGGCCACTGAGTCGTGGCCTAGAAGGTCCATGGTTGTTCGAAATTGAGTTGACCGATTTCGTAGTAAAGCCTGATTGTTTGACTGTGAGCTGCGATTTGTGAGATCGACGCAAGCTGAGATTTTGTTGAGATGCGTGGCTGGTGTCTGTCTCACATGTAAGCCGCGCGACAGCCAATAGATTGTCAATATTCGGGCGTGCTTTCTTTTTATCTACGCTTTCGCCTCAACATTCTTTAGCTGAGGTTGTACGAGTAGCAACACCGGTCGATAATCAACTCGGGATAGATTGAACGCAACTGATCAGAGGCCAACCAAAGAAACGACCATCCACTATGAATCGCGACCCGCCGATTTCCTGCTGGACGACCGCCCCAGCTCGGCAACCTGAGCCCCAAGTCCCGACTCAAACTGCATCTCGATAAGCCCCGTGGTGTTTCCATCTGCATGCTGTGGAATGGTGATTGTTTCATCCTCCTCGAAGTATTCGCCTACGTCAAATGCCCTAACCGCGCTCGTCACAAAAACCTTGACCATCGCTCCGACGCCTCCATCGGCAACAAGACGACTGAGTTCCTTTACCGCCTCATTTGTCCCGTCAACAAGATCACCAGCTTCGTAATAGCTGATACCGTCGACAAAAATGAAGAGGGGAGTCCCCGGAGGTAGGCCTGTTATCAGCTTTCGGAGGAGATGTCGCTGTGCCCTCAGGCTCAAGTTGGGACTCTTTTTCTTCAGCTTCTTGACGGTTTCTTGGTCAAGGCAAGTGAGATCGCCAAACCTCCACTGCTCGACGAGCTGGGCTGTGAGATGCCGCAGCAATCCGGCGTCACCGGATGGCTCGCTTTCCCCGGTTGTATATAGCCCACAGAAATGAGCAATCACGACGATAGACTCAATGGATTTGAGGCTCTGGGCCATCATCGCGCAGAAGAAAGAGCTTGGAGTAATGCGGCCCAAGGTGTGGTTGCCATTGACGAGCAGTTTCCGTGCCTCTGTTGATTGGAACCAATTGCCAACCACCTTGTCGCTCATGAGCCATCGAGCCCGAGCCTGCTCCAATCCGTCCATTCTGAAACCGGAGCGCAGGACCTGTTCCAGAGTCGACTTTATCAATGGGTTATTGTGCAAAGACTGATGACCAGATGGTCCTCTCTGGAGCAAGAGAGACAGCAGCTCCGGCTGGGAGATGTGAGCGGTCAGCGGCGTTTGTTGGCTCCCAGTGCCAGCTTGAGTTTGAGCCAGCAAGAATTGTTCGAACCCTAGATCCGTCAGCAACTAGAGGGAAGATAGACAAGGAGAGAGGACTCACATTTAGAATTTGAGTAAGCGACACGCACAAATTCCAAGAAGTGGTTCCGGAGGGAAACCAAATTATGCTGGATCCCATCTACCCCTTTACCAATCTCGACCAATTTCTTGCTATCACAAAGACGGATGGCCTCTTCCACCTTGGCCGACTTCTTCCCTACCTCACCAATTCGTCCTTTCAACGGATCATATGCGCTTTGCAGTCCCAGCACCTTGAGAAATTCAACTAGAGGAATCAGCGAGGGCTCCATTACAGCTCCAACACTACTGGAGAATGGCCTTACAGGTATGATCTTTCAACAGGTAATACATCAGTCCCTTTATTGCATGTAGTATCTCAGAGTAGAGGTCATAGGTCGCCGACCGGAGGCGGGAGTCGGTCTCGTAGAGCTCCGCATACTGGTTGACAAGGTCGATCTTGTCTGGCAACATGTTGATGAGCTCGAAAGCCTGATCCCGCAAATTCTTGGCGGCCGCACATGCCTATCAACAGGAGTGCTGTGAGTGAAGCCCATGGTATTCTGGGTACTTGACACACCTTGAGAACGAATGTAAGGCCAGTACAGATCACAGACGTGTAGGTGCCGTTGGGGATGAAGTTGACATACTGCTCGGCGATCTCTGACTTGTCTGCTGCCTTCCGAAACCATTTGTGCACGACCCTGAACCCAGTGGGATTTTTGTATTGACTCTCGGCTTCACGTAGAGCAGCAATAACATCGTCCCAACTGTGCTGCTTCGAGATATCGGCACGGACTCTGGCCATCAGGCTGTCACGTTCTCTGGAGAGCATCTTGCCAAATCTGGATTTCGTTTTCTCTGCTTTAGCGTCATTTTCTTCGTCCCATCTTTCCAGAATCTTGACAAAAGTGATTTTCATGCCACTTGCACGCTTTTCAGCCGCACTTGGAAGAGTTAGTCGGGGGCATACCACATTAGGTGGATTCTAGGGTTGACTGAACTCGACGTCCCCTTTCTGCTGGCTGATAAACTTGCCGACCGTCTCGTCGTAGAATGAATCATTGTTTTGAGAACCGGGAATCACAGATGACCAGATTGCCTCGAGCGTCTCCTGGGGCTGAATTTCTCGTCAAAGCATGGGTGATTGAATGGAGATTTTCGGGTGCGCGACAACGGCGGTAGTGATATCGGCAGGTCATAAATGCTGCGTCATGGCATGGCTCGAGAGGTCCGCGGCAGCAGAAGGCAGCGGCAACGATGTGCGACGACTATCAGCCGTGTTCAAGTTAGAGGATGAGGATAGGAAATTAGTTTGGCGGCTCGGGATATGCGGGCAGGATAGGGTTCCATGGCTAATGAATAAGTCCTTACTCAGCCGGATCTGCCCATCACCGCCGAGGAAATCAGCTACGGGGGGGGAACCCCAGATCATCGATCTCGAGCTAACCATTAAAGCGCGCGGATTGTGGAGGAAAGCTGGGCAGGCCAAGGAGTAGTCAGGTACGGAGTGTTGGATGGGCGAAATGACTTTATTCGAGCTCGTTTAATCACAACGCCACTATCATGGTCTATCTGTGTCGATAGAGAGCGGAAACATTTGGCCTCGATATGTTTCATCCTGGTGTGTTGATCCCCGGGGCAACCTGAGTGACAACGCGCAGAATCCTCTCTTGAACAAAGTCTCATACCAGGGTCCTTCCTGGTCGGATCGTGTGGGCAAAGAGGAAGATAAGCGAATTGAGTAAAGGCCCGCTGAAACTAAGAGAGAAGACTGATGAGAATATTTGCTCGAGGTACAGGCGATGGAAATTAATGAGTGAGGCCAGGGTAACTAGCTGGGTGGATGGGAATCGCAATTATCGGGGTAACAGATATTGCAAAGGCCGAATGGCTGCATCAAACACTCGAGTCCCAGTTGAAGCACCAGTTTACCAGCCGGCCCAGAGAGTCATCAGCGTCAAATAAACTCCATCCTCAAGTGGCTATCATACACTAGCGTTAATGCGAATCAGGAGTTGCTCAGTCAAGGCATGCAGAGCCATATATAGGCCACCGTCCAACAGGGTCCTCTCACTCTCATAGAGCAGAGAGAATTCATCTTCAGGAGAAGTTGAACGGTTTCCTGCTGTGGAGAAGAAAGAGGCATCCATCGTGATAGATCCCTCACATGTAGTCCAAGTGATACCCCGATTGAAAGGAGAGGATGCGATGAAACCTTGCACATCACAATACCTAAACTATCGTCTTCAAGATCCAAAATGCAGAGAATAGGGAATTGTGCATGATTCATTCGTGGATGAGGCTGAAGCCTAAAGCCAGGGGGAAATACTTGCATGGCTCAGAGGGGCCTGGGACCGAACCCCAACGTCCGCGTTATGCCTCAACCAACCTTGTTCTCAACACATAGCTCGCCTTTCCAACCACCGTATGTACGGCTAGAGGATAGTAATTTTGTGCGCGCAAGCCTCATATCATGGCGATCAGGGTCCTCCTCGTACGGCGGTTCCATTATGCCGAGGCTGAATGCAGGAGTTGGCGACAAGATCCACGTCCGCTGGCTGGTAGAAACAACATCGGTCAAGCGATATCAACTTAAGTGGGTAGGTATTGCTATACATAACTAATTATTTGAATAAATATATCCCACAAGCTTATTCTGGTAGAGTTGGTAGATTTAGGATGATGAGATATGTTCAAGTTTCCCCTTTGTGTTTAAAGTAAATGCGTATGCAATTCAATTAAGATCAATGACTGCAGGAAACCTACATAACGCGCCGAAACCTTCCTTCCACCGACAGGCTGACTCACTCCCACAGCCAACTAATCCAAGCACCTTA